>JBCEWC010007757.1:0-20959 GCA_038996855.1 Solanum aculeatissimum | reverse complement strand
AATTTCCTTCAAAGCTTCAACAATGGTGTTCTTGGTGCTTGAGAGAATTTGATGATGTTTAAAAGTGTTAAAAATATCTGAATAAGGGTTAGGGTTATATCCAATAGGTTTAAGGGACTTCAGGAAGCCTAAAATGGGCCTAGGGATCAACCAAATTACGACTTAACCCTTAATGAGGCAGACAATTCACTGAACTCAGGGCCTGACGGTGGCCCAAACGGTCCATGCAACATCTCACGGTCCGTTACACTGCTCCATGAGCCTTGCCTTAGTCAAATAAACAGCCCACAGCTTGGCCAAGGTTCTTCCCAACTTGACAGACCACCAAACGGTCCGTTTGAGGTCTCACGGACCGTGGGATGGTCCGTGGACCTTAAGTTAGTTTGTGGGGTGGTTCCTGGCCACCCCATGCTCTTTGGACCATACACAGACCGTGAACAGTACCATGGTCCGTGGCCCATGCGTTGGCCCATTTTCAGGGCCCCTTTCCAATGTCTTCCGAATTTCTGGCAGTCTCACTCTTTGGGCCATAACTTCCTCATCCAAACGCTGAATCGAGTGAAAATAGTTGTGTTGCAAAGATAATTCAAAGAGCTTCAATTTGACATGTAGTATCCCACACGGTTCTACCCGCATCAAAAGTTATGGTTCTGTGAAGCTCACTATCCAAGCGGCCTCTCTAGGCCCCAAAATCATCCATTTTGCGTTCGGCCACTTAAACTCAACCCGTGGCTACCAAATTTCAACCATGACCATTATAACATCATACAAGACCATCCATAAGGATTTTCAAAAAATTTTGGGTCGTTACAGTAAATATGTTAGTAATGAACAAATACCAATAAAAAATAGTAACTAAAAATAAAATTCATCTTATATACATGAAAGGCCTTGAAAATCGACAGTAATTTCTTCATCGGCCAATTTTGACAAAATGTAACAAATATTAATCTAAACTAAATTTTTTTTATCTTTTTAAATTGGGAGGCCTCGAAATCCGACGGATAGATTTTTCATTGGCCAATTTAACACCTCACTCATATCATAAAAGAGTAATAAAAAATACATAATAACAAAAAACACAAAGTGACTTCCTATATGTTGATGCTCTTAGTTTGAAATGAAATCAAAGTAAAAGTTAATTTAATTAGATATGACAACTAATTAATTAATAAACAAAGAGAAATATATATATGTACATAAGAAAAATCATTGGACAAGGCAAAATATGCCTACCATTTTCCTAAAATGAAGCTCCAATCACTAGAAATAACCATAACTATTAAAAATAGTTTGAAACAATTACACTAACATCCAAAAAAATACTGTAGACATCGAAATTTTGTAGGACTTTATAAGATGAGCCATATTTCAGTCAGGATTTTTTGGAGGTTACTCTACATAAATCCTAATTCATGTCTATATAAAGGGTACTATATTCTTTTGAAAAGTCATCTCAGAAATCCCGCAAACTTTTGGGATATTCACAAAGAGATCAAAATATATCAGACTCTTCTTGATAATCAAATACTTCAAAAAGACCTACACAAATCCTTTTATGGAGATCAAGTCCAAATCTTTCTAGTTCGAGAAATACGTCGCTGACGACCTCGAATCACAAAGAAATCTTAGGAGAGAAGAATCAAGGGATAAATAAATTTGTACCCATATTGTTTATCAATAAAATTATGTTTCTTCATATTTTATTTGTGATTGCAATTTATTTTCTTTCACAGTAAAATTTATCGCAAACAAACTGGCATGCCCAGTAGGATCAAATCTACCCTTCATCTCTTCTCTCATAAATCTAATTTATAAATCTGAAGTCAGCAATGGTGGAAAAATGAGTACTCCAAGCCCTGTCTTTGAAGCAAAGGGCATTTGTAGACAGCAAAATCTTGTAGGACTCTACAAGATGAGCTCTATTTCACTTAGGGTTTCTTGGAGGTTACCCTACCTAAATCCTAATTCATGCCTATATAAAGGGTATTTATATTCTCTTGAAAAGGCATCTCAGAAATCTCACAAACTCTCGGGATATTCGCAAAGAGATCAAAATATATTAGACTCTTCTTGAAAATCAAATACTTCAAGAAGATCTACACAAATATTTTCATGGAGATCAGGTCGAAATTATCCTAGTTCGAGAAATACGCCGCTAACGGCCCTCGAATCACGGAGAAATCTTAGGAGAGAAGAATCAAGGGATAAACAGATATATACCCACATTGTTTATCAATAAAATTATGTTTCTTCATATTTTATTTGTGATTGCAATTTATTCTTTTTCACATTAAAATTTATCATAAACAAATACTAAAATGAATGAATAATAATTAGTAACAAAAGAACAAATAACAGTAATGACAATTAGACCGAACAAAATGAAATAAAATAAAGGAGACGAAGAAATTTCATTCCAAGTATTAGAACAAAACCGTGATGCTACAAATACCTCGTCAAAAAATTCAAGATCGCTAGAAATTACTCAAAATCAACAGATCAGTCCCAAAACGATATATTAGTTAAGAAAAAAAATTAACAATAAAGAATGTATTAATATACTCTCAATATCTTGAACATGAACAACAATATAAACTAAAGGTGACCTCTTCGGCTAGATCTAAAATGGGACAAAATATATGACCTGAAATGCAACGATACATAGCAACAAGAATAGCAAAACAATAAAATAAAGAAAAGCAACATCTATTACACTTAAGTTCTAAAGTGAAGGTTCAAACCTCGTCAGAAATGGAGTTTCATTTTGTGTTCTTGTAGCGAGTTGATGCTGCTTCCTCGTTTGATTGAACTCGATCTAGTTCGTTGATTGTGCTCTGTTGTAGAGCTTCTAGTCGTCGGAGATGGAGTTGTGTCGTGGGGTTGTGGAGATGGCATTTTTGGTGGTTTCGAAAAGGATTTTGGGGCTGGATAGGGGTTGATTTTAAAGGCTATAGTAGTGACGTGTTGGGGCCCAAAAAATATTGAAATAAAATAAAAATATATAGGCCAAAAATGAAATTGACATATAACTACATATATTATATATATAGAAAATTTCATAAAAGAATTGAAAAGTTAATTTTAGATAGAGAAGTTCAAAATACACATATAATTTGAGTTTATATGTTATTTTTTAATTATATCGATGTAAATGATAGAAGTACTTAGTACCAATTTCTACTAAAAAATTTAAATTTAGCGCAAGATAAATTTTGTTGTTAAACAGTAAGATTTGTCGTTAAACCCATATAGCGACGAATTTATATTAGCTACTAACAATTAGCGATGGAGTTGCGGATGAAGTTAATAGCTAATTTCATTTTTTTAGAAGTGTAGATATTATTCTACATGAAAATAAATATTATATATGCAAATAATTTTTTATTATCAATTAAGATATATTATATATTGAACTTCATTGCGTTTCTTGGTTCTAATCTTTACTTGAGCAATAAATTTAAAATATTGATCTTTGAAATAGTAACGCACAATGAATTGTGGTTATTATATAATTCAATTCATTCTAATAAATAGACTAACTTCGATTCCTAATAATTCTATGTTATTATATGGTGGTAAAAAATAAATTAAATGATAGATTACAAAAGTTTCACAGTATAAAAGTAATCGTTTCAATAATTAATGTAACAAAATATATGTCAAATTACTACATAATATATTTTACAAATATTTTTTTAAGATAGGCAAAATAATAGAATATTGGGCCCGTTTACGGGACTCAAATTATTTAGTATATATATATTGGGAAATTTCATATATATACATAAAAGTAAAATATTTACCAAAAAATAGCTCATATTTTTTTTTATTACAAAAAGTAGTTCATGAAGGTCATGAACTCAATATAGCTCAAATCAGGCCAAGGTCGTTAGAATTTAGACTCTTTTTGCTCAAATCAGCCTAGTGCCAAATTTTACCCTTTTTAATTCTTTTTTTTAGTATTTTTTTATTATTTTATTTTTATTTTGTTGTGATTTTTTATATAAAAAAAAATTCAAAAATAAAACTTTTTCATGTATTTTTTTGGGCAAGATTATTTTTATTAAAAATTATTTTATTTTTATTTTGTTATGATTTTATATATATATATATAAAGAAAAAATTTCAAATAATTGTTTTTTCATTTATTTTTTTCATGTATCAATTTTGTATACAAGTATATAAACGTATATCAATATTGTATAGATAGTTATATAATAAAGAAATATTGTGTAAATTATGTATAAGAATGTATCAATATTGTATAAATAGTATGTAAATATGTATCGATATTCTATAAATTATATAGAAACGTAAGTCGGTATTATATAAATATATATGTAATGTATCGACATTATATAAACAGTGCATAATTGTGTATCATTATTGTATAAATAATTATGTAATGTATGGATATCGATATTTATTTGACTATCATGTATTCCCCATCTTTATAAATAAAAAATAAAAAATACATAATAAAATGACGTAAATAATTATTTTTTTCACAAAATAAGTGAAACGATGTCAGAAGGGAAAAAAACTTTTAAAAAATAGCAACAAAAAAATATAAATATTTATGTAATATATATGTATCGATTTTTATTTGACAATCATGCATCCCCATCTTAATAAAATTAAAGAATAAATAAGAAATAATAAAATGGCAAAAATAATTCACAAAAGAAGTGAAATAATTTTTTAAAAAAAGTGCAAATTAAAAAATTTATAAAATAATTACATTTTAAAAAAATTAATTTAACATAGCACAACTAAAAAAAATAAAAAAAAAAGAGATTTATTTATAAAAAAAAATTAGAAAGAAAAACGCCAAATAAATAGAGTCAAATTATGAGACCAAAAAAATATTTTAAAAAATCATACAGAAAAAGGGCAAAGAAAAAAAACCAAAAAAAAATTTAAAAACAAAAAAGGTCGAATGACTAATTTTGAAAAGCAAAAAAAGAAAATGGGGAGAGAAAGAAGGCTGGATGGACACTGAGTAAAAGAAAAGAACAAAAAAAATCAAATAGTCAAAAAGATTGTTTTAAGTAATTAAGTAAATTTGGATTAAAAAATATGTAAACAAAAATTATGAGTAGTTCGCCAGTGTAATTTTCACTATATATATATATTAGCCCTTCTTAGATCTACCCCTTGTTCAGGATTATCCTACCATTCTATAATTTTGTCTTGTAGTTACCTATAGAAAGAACTTTAAAAAAATTATTTGTCGGTTGACACATGTAAATAACTGGTATAAAATATTATTTTATATTAGCTAAAAAAGTGTAGCAAACGGTTAAATTATTCAGCTACAAATTTTAAATCGTCGCTAATAAAATATGATACATTTTGTGACAATTATGTTGTCACTAAATCACAGGTTGATTAGAGACAAGAAAATATTTGTCACTGATTGATTATATGATTAGTGACAAAAAGTTAACGTCACAATTAAATATAAAACTTTGTGGCTAAAACTTACAACATTTAAATACGAACTGTAATTTGTCGCTATTGCAATAACTTATTTTTATTGACGAAATTTCTTCGTGCCTGAAATTACTAATTTAAGACAAATAATAGCTTGTCATAAATTGTATGCATTATTAGAGACAAAATAATGTGTCATTAATAATTTAAAATTTATCATTAATGGTACTTAAAAAATGGCGCCGAATTATTTTTTGATGAGAAACTTTAATGGACAAAACTTTGCTACGAAATTATATATTTCATCACTAAAAGTATTTTGCTCATGCATTTAAATATGAAATGTATTTTTTGTCACAAAAAGTAAATAATTAGTGACAAATTTTGTATCATGCCTAATAATTTTCTAGCTAAATATCAGGGATGAAAATTCGATTATCAGGGACGAATGATTTCATCATTTAAAAATCATATTACGTTACCAAAAATCTTGTGTGATGAAAATTTTTTCGTCAATCAATCATCACTAAATGTGTGTTGCTAAAAAGTATACAAAGACGATTAAGTGGTTCATCGCTAAAAATGTTATATTAGCTACAAAATGAAAAATCGTCCATAAATGCATAAATATTTGTGACAAATTTATTTGTCATAAAAAGTGTAATTTTTTATAATTAATATTATGTGTTTTGTCACTAAAAAAGTTATTACTACCACAAAATTATATTCTCGCTAATTATTTAGTTTAATCAGTGACGACACCAATTGTCTCTAATATTATACATATTTCATAGTTGGACAAATGTATTTTCGTCACTAAACATTAACTTTTATATACAAAAAATTATTTCATCCTTAAATATATAAAACAGGGACAAATTTATTAATATAAAAAGGTTAATAATTTTGTGGTTAAATATATCATTTTATCAGTAAAAGTATTGTTTTTACCGACAATATATCATTGTCACTATAAATTATCATGATTAATGATAATTATAATTGTCACCGAATATAAACTTAATTAGTGAAAGATGGGGGTATTGAGACAAACTAATTTGTTTTGTGATCAAAAAACTTGTCTAGAAAATTTTAATTTAGTCATTGCTAAAAGTTACCTTTGACAATAAAAAATTGTCACTAATTACAAATAATTGAAGATGTTTAATTATTTTACATTGATATTATTTACTAAATCAGAGTTGCATAAATCGAAAATTAAATAATAAAACATGCTAGATAATAATAAAATTCATCCAAGATCATACAATTAAAAACAACTAAAATCATACTAAGGTAATATCTCATCATAAACTCTTTAAATAAAAGTAAAACTTTTCCAATAACCAGAAAATCTAACTGAAATATACTAAATATTACTCCTAAACTAAGACAGATAAATAAAAGTTGCTTCCAAAGTGGTGACACTTAACTTGCAGTTAGTCAACTCCCACCTTTTATATCTGGAAAAGAGAAAAAAATTAAGATTTAATTTGAACATAATTTATGTCTTATATACGTTGTAATGTCTACTTTTTTAAGCACTGCAAAATAAAGTCATACATATATGGAGTAATATCAACTTGGACAATAACAGTTTAAAGAAGGAAACAAAAGAATAAGATTAAGAATAGACAGAGGTGTAACTCCCAACAAGCTTCAAGAATAGACAGATTTCTTATTTTACCAGAATGAAGTGATTTCTTTAGATTTGTGAGGTAAATTGCTCTTCCAAAGGTAACTCTATCTTCAAGAATAGACAGATTTCTTATTTCACCAGAATGGAGTGATTCTTTTAGAGCTGTGAGACAAATTGCTCTTCCAAAGGTAACTCTATCTTCCAGGTTTGGTTTTATATTCATATATTTATCAGTTTTGGAGACATGTGACTTGGCTCTGTAGGATGTTGGACATGTTTATGCGACTTAAAAATGCTTTAGCTCCTTGTGAATGAGTCTAGATTGCTTAATTTCTTTATTGGGAGAGGAACAACCACATTATGCTTTTGTCAGATTGTTTTCCATGTTCTAGTGAACTTAGGTGCCCTTTTTAGAAAAATAATGTCGGGAGAAGTTAGAAAAATAGTGTGCACATAATGTGAAAGTCAATACAGTTGTTAAAATGGCTATGGAGGGAAATAAAAGTGGTTGCAGCCAAGCATGATAAACTAATAGACTCACCTACCAAAATTCTTATTCTCTAAAGCGCAAGAAAAACTAATCCATGAATTCTCCCAAGAAAAAGAGCCAATAAGAATAATGTAACATATTTACAATCTGAATCACTTGCCATAAGCTGAAGTTTTTGATAGTTGATGAGTACTAGACTTATCACTTTCTAAGAACCAAAGGAAATAACTCACAGATCTATTTGTGCACATATTATTTAGCACCAAAGATATCACAACCTCACAAAGACTAACACATTATGAACGAACTTATCCTATTCTGAGTCCTAATGATGCTCTTGCTTGTAAAAGCTAATACCGAATTATGTATCTAACAATTTAAATAACATACTTTAAGGAACTATTGCACTGCAAGTAGAGAAATAAAGTATTCCAGTAAGCATAATACACTCTTGGTTCTCTCAAAAGCATAAACAAACACTTGCCAATTCTACGGATGTGTTCCTAGAATCTTTTTGAAATCTCTTCCTGACCCATCCCTCACCCCACCTCTTTCCTTTTCAAGGCTATGATCCTACTTCTTGTAAGCCATATCAGCAAGGCAAGCTTAACATATAGGAGTATTACCTTTTACTAGATAGTTACAGAAATACACAACACCTTCTACCTAATAACTATGCAAGGTAGAATAGAATTTAGGAGTAAACAGAAATTTAAATGAGAGAAGAAAAAGTTGAAGGTTGATTGAAATTTTGAGCACAATGAATTTTCTATCTTCTTTTCAATAGAATGATACTTCAGTCATAAATTTACCTGTCTTACTTTTCGTTTTAGTCTATCCCAAAAAAATCTTTCTCCGAAAAAGAAAAAAAATGTTGAATCTATATGTGTTACTGGATTTCCCTAGTATTACAAAACTTTGCTATAATGTTCATATCCTACTCTCGTGGGCTTAAAATCTATAAAATTTTGTAATAAGGAGGAATTCTCCTCTTTATCTCTACTTAGCTACTGGCAATGCTTCCCTCTATAAAGTATTGCAGCACTTTCTACACTTTGTCCAGTAAGATTGAAAGTAGATGAAGTGTCAAGTATTGAGCATGCTCAATATTAATATTTCTATAAGGTATTAACTTGTATATTATGATATAAATTAATTGATATACACTACAACTTTTTAAACATGGAGTTTGAGTTGGCAAAATAAAAATAGAAATATACCTCAAGTTGGCATTCTGATAGAGCTCAATCTCCATTGCATCATTAAAAAATATGAAAATTTAGATACTATATTCTACAAGAACACAAAGTTCTTCCACAGAATGGCTACAACCCACAAAAGAAAAAATACTATAGAATCCTTAGTGATAAATGGAAAATTGTCTTTAGATACTGTGGCAATCAGAAATGCAATTGTGGATTTTTTTTCAAATTTTGTACAAAGAGACAGAAAGTTGGAGACCATCTCTGAACGTCTTGGTTGTTCAAACAATCACAGAAGAAGAACAAATATGATTGTGTGGAGAGTGGCTGAATCATAAAGAATAAAGTAAATGATACTATGGAACTGACACATTTATTATATGCAGATGTCACGGTGGTCTTCTGTGAAGCTGAGTAGGAACAAGTTTGCTATCTAAGAGTAACCCTGGTGGTCTTTGAGGCATTTTCAGGAATCAAAGTAAATTGGAGAAAGAGTAGTATGTTTTCAATTAAGGAGGTGCAATAGATTGAGGTTCTTGCAAGTATTTTGAAATGCAAGGTAAAGGAGCTCCCAACAGTTTACCTAGGCATGCCTTTTGGTTCCAAGTATAAAGCGGAGAAAATTTGGAACACAATTTCTAAAAGTGTGGCTCCTGCCAAGTTGAAGTGCTTCACTTGGTTGCTTGCTAGGAAAAGTTGTCTGACCCATGAGGCAATCCAGAAGAGGGGCAGCAACATAACATCCAAATGCCTCCTTTGTAAAGACGCCCTGGAGACTAACAAATATCTATTCATGCATTGTAAGATAACTGTTCTGGTGTGGGCTATGTCTACAAGCATATCGATGAGTATTGGACACACCTCTGACCTCCTAAGCTGTTGGATCAAAAGGGGTGGCAACAAGAGCCAGAAAAGGTGGTGGAGAACAATTCCAGCATGTATCTAGTGGATTATATTGAAAGAAAGAAATCAGAGAATTTTTAAAGGAAAGAAGTGTTCAATACAGAAGATCAAATGGAAAGTAATTACTATTCTAAGTTTTTGGTGTAAAGAGCAATACATAGAAAAGGAGATCCAGTTAGTGGACTTCATTAGCTCTTTGTAAGTATTTTTCTTTTCTCAATTCTCTCCTGTCTTGTAACAGTTTTTGGAGGCGGCGAACATAGTCTTAATGCTGAAGAATATAAAAACTTACTAATTTAAAAATAATATATAACAAAATCAAATAGAACTTATCATATAAGTTTGTATACTTCTAACCTGGAAGGCGATGAATGAGCAAAACGTTGCATTTTGCTAAATATTTCCTCTTGGCATGCCATTACAATATCCAATTGAGAATTTAATGCTTGTATTTGAGATTGTTGGTCTTGTATCTAAGACTGTTGCTCTTGTATCTGAGTTTACTGGTTTTCTACCACAATTTTAGCGGCACTTAATCTCTTTTGTAAATCATGTTGGGCACTAGCAGCTTCTTGTTTTGCCTTTCTGAGGGAGTCTTCTAACTCTATCATTTTCCTTTATGTAGCTCTTGTCGTATTAGGTTTTGGACCATAACCAAGTCATTTTATATACCCCCACTTTGTACCAAGTACAATATCCACAATTTCATCAATAGTCATGGAAGACTCACCCGAAATATAAAGATCTTTCAAATTAATCATGTTATTCTGCATAAAAATATTAATGCTACTTATTGGAATAGACACAACTTCTGAAGAATATTAATCGGAGCAATGGGTATGCTATGAAAAAATATTAATTTTCTTACATAGTGAGGCTCATCCTCTAAAGATGATCATTCTTTCTCAACCGTGTCATGAGTATGCTTGTAGAACTCAATTCTGTCAGGCTCTACTTTTTCAAGTTTATTTTCACCCTATGAAATAAAATAAACAATTGAAATAGTATTAACATTTTTTCAAGCTAAAAAATGATTAAGACAAGGAGACCCTATTTCACCCTTCCTGTTGGTATTTACCTTACTAGGCTACTAAGAATAGTTTAGGAGAATCTAAACTTTAGTTACCACCTCAAATATGCTAAATTGAACCTTACCCATTTGGAATTTTCTAATGATTTGTCGTTCTATAGAGATGATATTTAGATCTGTGCAGCTCTTAAGTAATTGTTTCGAAGAATTTTCTATAGCTTCTGGACTGAGAGAAAATAAGGACAAAAGTTTTGTTATACCAGGTAAAATTATCAAAATTCCTTTAAATGAGTGACGCTCGCATAATGAGTCTTCTCAAACTCTTTTGGCAAATCTGAGGCCAGGAATACAATTAACATGAAAAATTATGTGGAAAAATGGTCTTGGTTGATTTTTAGAGTAATTGGATCGAAAGATAATTTTTCGAGGCAAAGACGTAATTCCAGAAAAGTGTGTGACTAGTCCACGTCGGGGATTGATTGTGACCTTGCACTTAATTTTGGTCCCAATATTTTCTACAGGATTTTAAAATTGATCGAAAACTTTTTGGAAAAGAATGTACAGGTATGCGACGCGGACCTAGTCGTCCGGTCTGTTCCATCGAAGTTTAAAATTTTAAATCTTTCGAGGGTAGTCTAGACATTTCCCCACCCACCCTAAACTTAATCTACTACCAATATAGGTCATTTATTTTTATTTATAAAGGGTTCCTAAATCCATTCTAAAGTCCCTTACGCTAAAACTAAGTAGAGACTTTGAGCGAAGAAGAGGAGAAAGAGCTAGGGTTCAAAGGATTGAGGCTAACTTCTTGCGAAGTTGATTGACAAACTTCATACCAGGTATGTAAGGCTAACCTAAAGCATGAAATTGTTCTTTCATGTGCCCCTTAATTGTGATAAAGTGATAGATGAAAGTATTGAGTCCTTATACATATTTTCTACGAATGTTTTCTTGCAAATTATATACATTATATGTATTTTTCATATGTTGATGATCATCATAAACTTGAATCATTGAACAAATACTTTTATATGAGCTATTGCATGAACCCTATACGTTATTTTATAAAAGATTGCATGAATGAACCTAGAGATTGAGTCTAGAGTCTTGACTTGAGAATTGTAATTGTGATTGTGATGTGAGAATGTTGATTGTGATTGTGATGTGAGCATGACTATAGGTTGATAGAACTTGATGGTCCCAAGAGTCTCCATAATTGAGCTTTAAAGATTTGTCAAATTGATGGTCCTCTTAATAATTGGTCTAAGCTCTTTTAAAAGATATGATTGAAAACTGATTTGATTTGATGATTGATAGGTCGAAAGGCTCGATTGCGATAGAATTAATGGGTTAATATGAGTCATTATGAGACTTATTGGATTTTATTATTTATGAGCATTGAGGCTTGGGAGAAGTATCGAGCAGCGAATTGAGCGAAAGTAAATCCAACTCGACTCATTAACTACGTTACCAAGTGTAGGTGAGGATAGAATCACTAAGTTGGATGTTTCCTCTTGATTGATAAGTCCCTGAAATAATAGAGGACTTGATTGACCAGATCCATAATGGGTTTAGTACGTTCTTTACCCTAGAAAGTACTGAATGGTTGTGGCAACATCAACGAGATTGTTGTACGATAATTGCCTCATAAGTTATTGTTGTCAGATAAGAGAAACTCCCAGATAGATTCTATACTGATAGTACTCTGAGTTGATTGGATTGGATTGGATTAGTATTGATGGGTTATTGTCTACTCTTTATTCCTACTTTAGATAGACATTAACAGTTTTTATTGAGTTTCATACTCTTGATTTAAGTTATCTGAGTTGATAGTATTCTACCTTGATACATGTTTCATTAAGTCATTTTACATACTCATACATTCCTCGTACTGACGTCAATTTGGACTGCATCATTTCATGATATAGAGATAGGTACTAGAGATCATCAACAGACGCTTCATTGGGGATCTATTACAGTCAGCTGAGTTGGTGGGTCCTCCCCTACTTCCAAAGGATTCTCATTTATATTTTCATCTAGCTTTAAAGTCAGACTTTAGATTTGCTTACTTTAATTTAAGATAGTCATGGGTCTGTCATTGGCACCATTGGACAGTTTATAGAGGCTTCATAGACTAGATTGTGATTTTTTTTGAGTTGAATACTTATTTGGGGCTAGTTTCTTTCATAATAGTCATATTAGGTTGACTTGACCTTTATATATTTAAATCGTCCACCTTTTATTATCATAGTCTTCCGTTGATTTGTTAAATATATTGATTGAATGAATGTGATGAGGCCAAGTGGTTGGCTTGGGGACTAGCAATAGTTTCTGAATGTCGGCCACGTTCAAGGTACCCTCCCGGGGAGTGACAAACATGGTATAAGAGTATAAAGTTTGAGAGCCCTAGGGAGTCTATAAAGTCGTGTCTAGTAGAATCTTGTTTATGGGTGTATTGTGCACTAGACTTTATAAATAGGAGGCTATAAGACATTAGGAAAGGTTACATTTCTCTTATATTCTTATTCGTGCTATAGAGTTAAACTCTATGAAAGCTCTCATCTAATTCGTGCGTTACGCATTTGCAGAATTGTGATCATTCCTCCAAAAAGAGTTGTTAGAGGGAGAGGGCATCCTACTAGAAAAAATGTTAACAAACCTGAGCCCCAAGATCATAATGAACCCATAGGCCCAGCCATCCCTAAACAACCACCACAAGCCAAAATTTTGAATGGTGAGCTTCACCAGGCAATCCAGACTTTAGCCCAGGTTGTGACAGCATCGACTGCTAGATAAGGAGCGAGTAGATATGATGCACAGGATCCATCCAGAATTATGTATTTTTTTACAATGAACCTGCCTGAATTCACAGGGTCTATACCCAAATGAGGACCCAGAGAACTACATTGATGAGATTTAGAAAGTGTTTCAGATGATGCATGTGGCTGATGTTGAAATAGTTGAGTTAGCTGCCTACCTGCTCAAAGGGGTTGCAGGATTATGGTTTGATCATTAGAAGAAGGGCATAGGAGAGGGAGCCCCAGTGCTAACTTGGACATTCTTGGGGGAAGCTTTCTTAGGGTTCCGAGAAAGCTAAGGGAGGCAACGGTAAAAGAGTTCTTGAATCTGAAATAGGGATCTATGACTGCACAGGAGTATGGACTTAAGTTCACCCAACTATCCCGCTATGCTTTAGACATGGTCGCAAATATGAGAAGTAGAATGGGTTTGTATGTTAATGGGTTGAACAAGGGACCAAGAAAAATAGGAAGGGAGTAATGCTTGTGAGTGCTATGGATATTGGAAGGTTGATGACTTATGTGCAGCAAGCTGATGAGGAGAATCAACGAGATAGGGAAGAGTACAAAAATAAGAGAGCTAGAACATCCATACATGAGGTTGGGAAGAGAGGAAATGAGAATGGAAGGAGGTTTTAGTCAGGGCCAACTCTATCATCTGCTAGTGCACCTGTACCAAGAAACAAGAATGAATAGAGGTCTCATAATTTCTGAACCTAGGGATCTCAGTCACATGCTAGTATGGCTCAAGGTTTATTGGGTAAGACACCATGTGGTAAGTGCGACAGAATGCACTTGGGAAAATATTGTGAGGCAGGTGATGCATGCTACTAGTGTGGCCAACTGGGTCACTTTCAGAGGATTATCGAAAATAGGCTGACAAGGCTCAGTCTTCTTCCCCAGCCCCACCAGCTAGAGAAAATAAAAAAAGGTGCTACTTTGGGCACAAGCGAAGCTACAAATCATTTGTATGTCATAGGTAGTCGCTAAGATTAAGAGAACTCCCCAGATGTTGTGATGGGCATGATTCAAGTCTTTACTATTGATTGTTATATTTTGATGGATCCTGGTGCCACATTATCCGTTTTGTCTCTTTATGTGGCTAGTAGATTTGAGATTCTTCCTGAGCATTTACTTAAACCCTTTGATGTTTCTACTTCAAAAAGTGAGTCTATTCTAGCTGAAAGAATCTATAGAAATTGTATAGTGTTCGTCCATCATAGGGATACTCTTGCTGATTTGATTGAGTTAAAGATGATTGATTTCGATGTGATCTTTGACATGAATTCGCTTCACGCCTGCTATGCCTCCATTGATTGTAGGACCTGAATCGTTAAATTTCAATTTTTGAATGAACCAGCCCTAGAGTGGAAGGGTGATTATGTTGCACCTAGGGATAAGTTTATTTCCTACCGCAGAAAGCAAATCTCTAAAGGTTGTATCTATCACCTCGTGCGAGTTAAGACTGATGATGTTGAGTCTCCCATTATTGAGTTAGTCTTGATTGTAAATGAGTTTCCTGAAATGTTTCTTGAGGATCTGCCTGGAGTCCCTCCTAATAGGGAGATTGACTTTAGAATTGATATTCTTCCTGATACTCAGCCTATTTCTATTCCACCTTATAGAATGGATCTTGCTAAGTTGAAAGAATTGAAAGAGCAGTTGAGAGATTTTCTAGAGAAGGGATTTATTAGGTCGAGTGTTTCTCCTTGGGGTGTTTCTGTCCTATTTGTGCAAACGAAGGATAGACCTCTCAGAATGTGTATTGATTATAAACAACTGAACAAGGTCATAATAAATAATAAATATCCTCTCCCCATAATAGATGACTTATTTGACCAACTTCAGGGTGCCTCTTATTTCTCAAAGATAGACCTCTGATCTAGTTACCATCAGTTGAACGTGAGGGAATGTGATATCCCAAAGACAACCTTTAGGACCCATTATGGTCATTTTGAGTTCTTGGTCATGTCCTTTAGGTTGACTAATGCACTTGCAACCTTCATAGACTTTATGAATAGAGTATTCAAACAATACCTTGATATTTTTGTGATTGTATTTATTGATAATATTTTTGTGTATTCAAGAGATGAAGAGGAGAATGTCAATCACCTCAGAATTGTTCTCCAAACTCTCAAAGGCTATGAGTTGTATCCAAAATTTTTGAAGTGTGAGTTTTGGATCAAGTCTATGGCTTTTCTAGGCCATGTTGTCTTGAGCGATGGAATTAGAGTGGATACTCATAAGATTGAAGCGGTTAAGAACTTGCCCAGACCAACCTCTCCAACTGACATAAGAAGTTTCTTAGGGTTGGGAGGCTACTACCGCAGATTTGTTGAAGGATTTTCCTCTCTATCCTCACCATTGACTAGACCAACTTAGAAAAAGGTCAAGTTCCAATGGTCTAACGAATGTGAGAAGAGATTCCAAGAGCTAAAAGCAAGATTGACTACTGCACCAGTTCTGACCTTGCCTGATAGAACAAAGGATTTTGTGATATATTACGATGCGTCTAGAGTTGGATTGAGTTGTGTGTTGATGCAGAGGAGAAAAGTGATAGCTTATGCTTCTAGACAACTTAAGGTTCTTGAGAGAAACTATCCAACACATGATCTTGATTTGGTGGTGGTGGTATTTGCACTTATGATTTGGTGCCAATACTTATATGGAATACATGTGGATATGTTTACTGACCACAAGAGCCTGCATTATGTCGTCAGACTGAAAGAGCTCAACCTGCGGTAGAGAAGATGGTTGGAGTTGCTCAAGGACTACGACATGAGCATTCTCTACCACCCAGGTAAATCTAAGATTGTTGTTGATGCTCTTAGTTGGTTGTCAATGGGTAGTATTTTCCATGTTGAGGAAGTAAAGAAAGAGGTTTTTAAGGAAGTGCATAGATTTGCCCGATTGGGAGTTTAACTCGAATAGAATGATGAAGGAGGAGTCAATGTCCAAAATAGGTCTACTTCATCCTTAGTGGTGAAGGTGATAGAAAAACAAGACCAATATCCTATTTTACTTTAGTTGAAGGAAGTGGTCCATAAACAGAAGGTGATGATTTTCTCAAAAGGGAGAGATAGCGTGTTGAGATATCAGAGTAGATTGTGTGTTCAGAATGTTGATGATGTTCGAGATAGAACTATGACTGAGGCCCATAGCTTTAGATACTTTATTCATTCGAGCTCTATCAAAATGTACCACGACTTGACAGAAGTTTATTGGTGAAGTGGAATGAAGAGGGATATTGCTGAGTTCGTTTCTAAGTGTCCAAATTGTCAATAGGTCAAAGTTGAGCATCAAAGAGCATATGGATTGGCTCAAAACTTTTAGATTTCTAAATGGAAGTGGGAAATGATCACTATGGACTTCATTACTGGGTTGTTGTGGTCCCAAAAATAACATGATTCGATTTGGGTAATTATGGATAGAATGACTAAGTCGACACACTTCTTAGCAGTTAAGACGATTGACACTGAAGAAGAGTCTGTCAAGTTGTACATCCACGAGATTGTGAGATTGCATGGGGTTCCCTTGTCTATCATTTCAGACAGAGGAGCCCAATTCACATCCCAATTATGGAGATCTTTCCAGAAAGGACTGGGTTCAAAGGTGAATCTTAGTACAACCTTTCATCCCCAGACAGATGACCAAGCAGCACGTATGATTAAGACATTAGAGGACATGTTGAGAGCATATTTTCTTGACTTCAAATGAAATTATAATGACCACTAACCCTTGATTGAGTTTGCATATAACAACAGTTACCATGTAAGTATTCAG
The DNA here is from genome assembly GCA_038996855.1 of Solanum aculeatissimum. Classification (NCBI taxonomy): domain Eukaryota; kingdom Viridiplantae; phylum Streptophyta; class Magnoliopsida; order Solanales; family Solanaceae; genus Solanum; species Solanum aculeatissimum. The sequence continues at coordinate 3,675 of JBCEWC010007757.1, read as the reverse complement.
ATGGCTCCCTATGAGGATTTGTATGGGAGGAGATGTAGTTCACCAATTGGGTGGTTTGAAATTAGGGAAGCTGAGTTGATTGGACCTGATCTTGTCCACCAGTCGATAGAGAAAGGTTAAAGACTGCACAAAGCTGCCAAAGTCCTATACTGATGTGAGAAGAAGAGATTTAGAGTTTGAGGTGAACGATTAGGTGTACTTGAAAGTGTCACCCATGAAGGGTGTCATGGGATTTGAGAAAAAAAGGAAGCTAAGTCCTCGTTATATTAGCCCCTATCAAATTGTGAAGAGGATTGGAAATGTTGCTTATGAGTTAGAGTTTCCGTCTAAGCTAGCCACGATTCATTCAGTTTTCCATGTCTTAATATTGAAGAAATGCTTGGGAAATCCTTCATTGATAATTCTCATTAATAGAATTAGAGTGAAAGATAGTTTATCCTATGAAGAGGTTCCAATCAAGATTCTTGATCGTTAGGTTCGCAAATTGAGAAACAAAGAGAGAGCCTCTATCAAAGTCCTGTAAAGAAATCAATTTGTTGAAGAAGCCACATGGGAAGATGAGGAAGATATGAAAGCCAAATACCCGCATCTATTCGTGCTTAATGATGAGAAAGTTAAAGGCAACATCCTACCCTTAACTTGAGTTGATTTGTCTATTCTTGAGTTTGAACAGTGATTGTCTAGATTGTTGATTGGTTGAGGGATTGTTGAGAGGAGTCTTGATTGTTATTTGTGCCTCGAGTCCATCTTTTTTCTTAATTTGAGGACGAATAATTCCAAGGGAGAGATAATGTTACACTCAGTAAAATTACCAAAATATTCCTAGATGAGTGACGCTCGCATAACACATCTTCCCAAACTCTTTTTGTAAATTCAAGGTTAAGAATGTGATCAACACGAAAAATTATATGGGAAAATGGTCTTGGTTAATTTTTAGAGCAACCATATCGAAAGATAATTTTTTGGGACAAAAACACAATTCCAGTAAAGTGCGCGACCAGTTTGCATCGTGGACTGGTCGCAGACTTACACTTAATTTTGGTCTTAATATTTTCTATGAAATTTGAAAATCGATCAGAATTCTTTTTTAAAAATGTACAAGTACACGATAGGTCTACATCGCAGACCTGGTCCCCTGACCTGTTCTATCGAAGTTTAAAATTTTAAATCTTTCGAGGGGTATTCTAGACATTTTTCACCTCTCTTAAACTTAATCCATGACTAGTATAGGTCATGTTTTTAATCTAAAAAGGGTTACTAAACCCATTTTAAAGTCCTTTACACTAAAACTAAGTAGAGACTTTTAGCAAAGAAGAGGAAAAAGAGCTAGGGTTCAGAGGATTGAGGCTACCTTCTTGCGAAGTTGATTGGCAAACTTCATACCAGGTATGTAAGGCTAACCTAAAACATGAAATTATTCTTCCATGTGCCCTTTGATTGTGATAGAGTGATAGATGAAAGTTGAAAGTATTGAGTCCTTATGTATGTTTTCTTGCAAATTATATACATTCTATGTATTTTTTATATGTTTATGACCATCATAAACTTGATTCACTGAACAAATACTTTTACATGAGCTATTGTATGAACCTTATATGTTATTTTATAAAAGATTGCATGAATGAACCTAGGGATTGAGTCTAGAGCCTTGAGTTGAGAATGTTGATTGTGATTGTGATTGTGATGTGAGCATGATGATAGGTTGATAAAACTTAATGGTCTCAAGAGTCTCCATAATTAAAATTTAAAGATTGGTCAAATTGACGGTCCTCTGAATGATTGGTCTAAGGTCTTTTGAAAGATATGATTGAGAACTGATTTGATTTGATGGTTGATTGATCGAAAGGCTCGATTGTGATAGAATTGATGAATTGATATGAGTCATTATAAGACTCACTAATTGGATTGATTGGGTTTGATTGTTTATGGGCATTGAGTCTTGGGAGAAATATCGAGCACCAAATTGAGCGAGATTAAATCCAACTCGACTCATTAACTACATCACAAAGCGTAGGTGAGGATAAATCTGCTAAGTTGGATGTTTCCTCTTGATTGATAAGTCCCTGAAATAATAGAGGCGTTGATTGATCAGATCCATCATGGGTTTGATTCGTTCTTTACCCTGGCAAGTACTAAATAGTTGTGGCAATATCAACAGGATTTTTGTATGATCACTGACTCATAAGTGATTGGTGTCAGATAAGAGAAACTCCCAGATAGGTTCTATACTGATAGTACTCTGAGTTGATTGGATTGGATTGGCTTGGTATTGATGGGTCATTGATTTGAGTTATCTGAGTTGATAGTATTCTACCTTGATGCATCTTTCATTAAGCCATTTTACATACTCCTACATTTCACATACTGACATTCATTTGGACTGCACCATTTCATGATGTAGAGACAGATACTAGAAATCATCAATAGACACTTCGTTGAGGATCTATTGCAGTCAGCTGAGTTGGTGAACCCTCCCTTACTCCCGGAGGATTCTCATTTATATTTTCATCTAGATTTAGAGTCACACTTTAGATTTGCTTACTTTGATTTGAACAATTGATAGGCTTCATAGACTAGAGTGTGATTTATTTTTTAGTTGAATACTTATTTTGGGCTAGTTTCTTTCATATTAGTCATATTGGGTTGATTTGACTTTTATATATTTACATCGTCCACCTTTTATTATCATAGTCTTCCGTTGATTTATTAAATATGTTGATTGAATGAATGTGATGAGGTCAAGTGGTTCGCTTGGGGACTAGCAATAGTCTCTGAGTATCGGCCACGTCCAGGGAACCATCCCGGGGCGTGACAAGTTTGGTGTACTCTGGAGGAGTGCAACTACAAGGGTACGGCGCAATCCTGGAGGACTTGGAATTCTCAAAAAGAGAACTACCTATTGATAGTTTTAGATAAAAAAAAAATTTATTTTTGTTAATTCAAACTATTTTAATGATGTTTATGTATTCTATCTTTTTTTTTAATTATGTGATGTAGTCTCTATCGATTTTCTGCAATATGGTCTAATGTTTTTGAAAAAATTTATTATGTGATGCATAATATGTAATCTTTTCCTAAACTATTTTTTGTGTTGGTTAAAAATATGTTTAAAATGAATCATCTTATAATTTCTAACTATGAATCTTTTTTCGTAGTCAATAATTGTAATATTCAACTTCGAAATTTAGATTATAGCCATTTGAGCTTATGTTTTTTCTATGAAAAGATATATTTTGTGACAAAATTCCATTGTAACGAGATTGTAAGTTTAATAGAGACAATCATACATTTGTCATTAATTATTTGAATTATTAGTGACAAAAATTAAGGGCACAATTGAATTTAAAAATTTGCGGCTAAAATTTACAATGATCAATGACAAATTCTAGTTTGTTTCTTACACATAATATATTTTTTTGATAAAGTTTTTCATATCCAAAAACTAACAATTTCTAGCATAAAAAGTGATTTTTCAATAATGTAACAATGTATGTTTTTACAACAAAAATTGTCTCCAAAATTTATCTAATTTTGATGAAAAAAATGGTTTGTCACTGTTAAAAGTATTAGTTAGCATTAGTTATAAACACTGGTTATGGATTTTTTACTATTACATTGCATTAGTTTTTACTCCACTGTTATACTGAAAGTTACTGATATAACAGTTATGATTTA
>JBCEWC010007756.1:0-20961 GCA_038996855.1 Solanum aculeatissimum | reverse complement strand
AAACGACAATGTAGCTTCAACTTTGTTTAAGATTCTTTCCCTCATATGGCATGTATGAACATCATTGAAATACCTAAATTTAAATACTTCTGTGTTTTTCTTGTGTGACGTCTTCATTCTCCAAGCACAATCATCCGAGAAGCATTTTAATACATAGTTGTAAATTAACAGACTAATCTCGTTCAAATAAAAACTTTCATAATATACCTAAAGTTAATCTATGCAGTTATTGATACCTTTACAAAGAACAAACTATAATATTCAAAATTAAAATATATATATATATATATTTAATAAAAATAAAATTACAGTAACACTTTTCACTGAAAGTTAAGTACACAACACCAAGTATAAGGTCATCTTTTATTGATACTTATAATAAATCATACAAATCGAGTTAAAACATATATGTATCAAATAAATAAAAAATGAAAATGAAAAAAGAAGGCAATTCTACACGCACCTTTTGTTGTCTGATCTTTTCACCCTGAAATTGAACCCTTTGTCAATCTTATACTTTCCCATAATTGCTACCAGCGTCGCTTTATCCTTATACATTTGGTTCTCCTTGATCTCCACATTCATTGACATGCTAATAATTTTTTATACGTCCATTCCAGTTTCGAAGCAAGTATCATTATTTTCAATATCTAGACACCCAATCACATCACCATCTACCCTTAATGCCTATGTCGTTTCTAATAGTTATTGGAGAAGAATTACCTTCCACTAGGTATCTAATATATTTTTTTCCATCTTTTGTCGATATCTAGCGTAGCTCCAATTGCTTCAACCAAATTAACGAACGAAATATTTTTCCCAACTATTATCCCATCGCTTTTATATCCTTGATAATCAACTTCAGTTTCCCATCTTCCACAATGACGCAGCAAAATAGAAATGTTCATACCGTTTCCAGTTGGATTTTCTTCCACAATCGATCAATGTATTTCTCAGCATTTTTTTTAAATTTCAAAAACTATTTTTCTGTTCCGCATACACTGTCAGTCATCTAAATCAAATATCCGTTCCAACGCAATTTCAGGTATAATTAATTACACTTATCAGTTCCCCCTTTTATGTGAACTGAAATTAAACTTTCCTTATATTTCGTTAGGTATCAAACATCCAGTAAGTATCAAAACGAGCTTATTTTAAGGGATTTTAAGTAATTTAGGAAAAAGTTAGTATAAAAGGGAATTATCACTTTATAGTATGGAATTTATATAATTTTTACTATTTTTTATTATTTATATTAGTGTCATTTTAAATATATAAGTTAAGCTATTTTACCTCTTATTTATCAGGTAGTTCATCAAATGTGATCCATATATATGAAAAGAAATATCCATTTATTTGTGATTTCATACAAGGGCCATATAATTATGATCTTTTTAAGGATTATGCAAAATAGCTTCGTGAAGGACTTCTTGTTAGGAATGAACTTAAGTAAGTTATATTTTCGTATGATTTCCACGCTTATATTTTTGTATTAATCATAGGGACAATGTATTTTATATAAGGACACATGGTGAAGATCACTATAAGAAGAACAGAGCAACACTTTTGGTTCCCATGGATCTAGGTATTCATCTAATCACCGATAAAAAATGATTCTACACGCTTTCATTCGATGGGCAACTCTTGAATGATGGGGTAAGAATTACATTGTATTCATCTACCCATAAAAGAAGTTAGTTTCTTGTACTTTACATATGCAATATTTCTTCTTAATTAATTAATTAATTATTTACAGCATATCGATGTTATACTCTATTATTTGTAGAAGAAAAACAAATATTACATCAATAGCAGATACAAATACATCACGGTTGACTGTTTGTTTTACACAAAAATTATCAAAATTTATGTCGAGTTGCTGATTTAGAAAGTGAAACATGTGTCGTAAAAGAAGAGAATGTCATACGTGAATATGTAAATGGATACAGGTTGATGGCTGTTATTTCATGGAATGTGATTGATCATGTATTTATACTTGTTAACGTGAAGGAAAAAAGTTATTAGGTTCTTGTTGTCCCGACCTTTGCGGAATGATGCATTGATGTCTATGACTCATACAGATCATTTGGATATAATGCATTTGTTAGACTTGAAATACAAAAACTTGCTCAACTTCTACCCATGTATCTGTCCATGTATTCTGGCAATAATATGGACGATACACAAGATCAAAATATTCCCTTTGATGTGATATATGTAGATGATATACCTCAATAGAGATATGGTAGCATGTAAGTTTATATAATACTCTCATTTTTCCCTTTTAATTTAGTATATAATTTCTGAATATTCTTCTTTTTTTTATATAATAATTTTTTACATATTTTGTATAGGGATTGTGATTTGTATTTGCATGCGTATGCAAAGTACTTGAGTGAAGGTGATGACATTCCAGTTGAATACATCGATGCAGAGTTACTTCGTATAATATATGACGCACTCCTATGAGATTATGCGTCAAAAAAGTTGAAGATGGAGTTGTTAGCGACAATGAGACCCCAACAAAAATTATTAGGCCATGTGTCGAAATTGATAGTAGTGAAAGGATCCTAATCACTTGGGTTTTTGTATCTTTTTTTTATTTTTGTGTTGAACAAAATAATTTCTTTGAACTTCTATCTCTATGACAATAAACTATGTTTTTGAATGCAATAATTTTATTTAAGAGCTCATTGAAACTTTTACATGAAATCATTTAATCAACATAAACATAAGTTAAAATTAAACATTGTATGCATATACACAAATTCATCCATCCATCTATCTTCAAGCTTCAAAAGAAATCTTACTATACCATAGGAAGCTTTAAGCACTACTAAACAACTAACATTCACTCTTTGTTTAGCATACGAATATGCAAGTCCCAATCGATGATCCTTATTATACAACTATAAGATCATCACCCTTATTATTTCAATAGAATTCTTTTCAAGCTTCTTATGATGCTAATTTACAGACCCTAGGCTTGAACATAATCACTGAATACGTCATAGAAATTGGCATAATTTTTTTAATTAAAAAAAAATACTACTACTTATTACGAGGCGTAGCTCTACAAGTACGTCTATTGTGATCAAAATATTCACATGTACTACAAGAATTACTACTCTTCTTTCCCTTCATATCTTTGTATGACTTATCACATTGCTTCTTTGGCCTTCTAAGAGGTTGTTTTTACTTTGGCGGCAACACTACTTCTTCAGCTATATGCTCAGGTACATTCCACTCTTTTATATTTGGAAGAGAATACATAGGCACCTCGTATGTCTTTAAAATTATTTTTGGCTTATACAAATCAGAACAATATTCATCTGGTAGTTAATTTTTATTTTTCAAGACTACCCAAGCATGTGCACATGAAATTTTATCCACTTGAAATCTTTTGCAACTACATCTTTTATTTTCAAGGCATACTATATATCGCTTTCCTTCATCACTCACCGAATAAATTGAATCACTTAATGGAACAACCTGAAATAAATAAATATAATACAATGCTACAACGAATACAAATACATCAAATAAATCACATGTAATACTTATAGAATAGAAAATACTTATTTTGGTAGACTGAATGCATTATGGATACATATTGCATACATATAGACAATTTTTCATTATCTGCGAGTATCTCTTGAAATTTGTTCCCAAGTAGCTTGAATGTAAAATATGCATTTTATCGATTTGTGCAGTTTCATTTTAGCAAAAAATAACTGTACTTATTCTAGAAAATCAAATATGTGCAATTTCGTAACTTCTACGAGTGTGAAATTGATAGACTTTACAATATTTGACGTCATAAGAGGGTGGAAGTTGTGTGTTTACAGTCACTCTCCTCGTTTAACCGGTGCATACAACCTTGCCCACTTCTCATAACCCTCCAACTCCAAGTATTTTTTGACTCTAATATCAATCTTTTCAACTTTATCCATCAACATATCAAAATCAACCTGTGTGTATGCCTTTGCCATAGTATAGAATACCTCACCCAAAAGATTATTTGACTTTTTATAGTTCTTGCATACATTGTTCTATGGATGCCATATGCATGCGTAATGAGGCACATTATTGTATACTTTAGAAACAACCTTTATAATGTTTTCATTTCTATCAGATACAACACACATATTCTCTCTTTCTCCAACTGCTACTTTAAATTATTCAAAGAACCACGATCAAGTAGCATCATTCTCAGAATCAATAACTCCATAAGCCAGTGGCAAGATATTTCTTGCCCATAAATATGTATACAATAAATTAAATTTTTACATGTGAAAAATGTTATAAAGTATTAGCGTATAAGAATGTATTCATGTATCACAATTACCTACTCAATCTAAAGTGCTAACTGCAACGAAAGCACCAGTGTATGCCCCTCTGAGGTGGCTAGCATCTACAATCACAATTGGCCTACAATAATTGAACCCCTTTATAAAAGCATGCAATGATATAAACAGATATAAAGATGATTTTCAGGGATTTTCTTGATTCGAATATGTGAACAAGGGTAAGTTTTATCCCATATGTACAAATATCCAGGTAGTTTATTGTAGGATTCAACTGGTCTTTCCATCAATGAATCTAATGCCTTTTCTTTGGCTTTCCAGGCCATCATATAGTTGACATCCACACCAAGATCCATTTTCATACCTGCTATGATATCATTTGGTGTATATTTCCTCTTATGATTCCTTAATTTAGGTGTAATAATTTCTCCAATCAATCCATTTATTGCATGACGTTGTGAGTATATTTTATCTTTTAAAGGACACGTATGCTCCAAAACATTTTTAACTTGTTAATACTTGACGCCTTTATCAACCATTTGCATTCTTGAGATATGCATACAAAGGTTAAACTACAAATTAAAATATTTGAGAATTTTTAGTTTGAAAAAATTTGCTCACCCACCAATATATATATTTAAACACAAATGCATCTTATTAAATACATCTAAATATTTATTAAATACAAACTCACATTTTGAATACAATGACATTCTGCTTAAGTAAATTTTACCTAATAGTGTTAGACCTCTTAACCAAGAACTTAAACCGATTGCATACTTATCCATGACAACCTTTAGTGTTGACTTGTCCACATATATCTGATCAATTGTTATTTTCTTTACATTTCGATTAGTTATAATCAAATCATTGGCCTCATTTGACACATCTTTTTGCTCAACAACAATCATATCCAAGTACTGAACTGTATCAATTGGATCAAGTAATTAACAATTGTATTCAAGCTAAATTACATCTTCTTGAATTACACTTTCCCCATTAACAAAGTAGGGTACATCCTTATCAACATTTGTTACAAACAAGGGATATACTCCAAATCCCATGTTCAACTTCTTTAACTGAACGTACATCCAAATACCCATGTCATTGTGTATTTCCATAGGTGTATTGCTACTATCAATAGTGTATTTGATTTTTATGCATTTTGTAATCAAATCAACACTTAATTGATTCAAAATTGGACTGATCAAATCATCATATGAAGCATATTCCTTTAGCACAATTTGTTAAAGGAATCCCAAATCCCATGTTCAACTTCTTTAACTGAACATACATCCGAATACCCATGTCATTGTGTATTTCCATAGGTGTATTGCTACTATCAATAGTGTATTTGATTTTTATGCATTTTGTAATCAAATCAACACTTAATTGATTCAAAATTGGACTGATCAAATCATCATATGAAGCATATTCCTTTAGCACAATTTCATCTACATTGTATTCGATGTAGCAATTATCTTTATTCCACTTTCCCGAATGTCTGACTAAAACCGCTATGGTTGCCATTATTTCCTATTTCATAATTCAAAAACAAACATTTATGATATTAGACTATCAATTAATCGATATAATAAACACAACAAAATCGGTTAAAGTCAAACTTGATATTACCTGTATCAAATCTCATAAAGAAACAATGGTGATTTTTAGAAGAGAGGAAAACACCAGCAATATGATAATTTTGAAGGAGTTGTTAAAGGAGTAAAGTTAGTTGATTTTATGTTTAATAATAATAATGGGAAGATTGACAATTCAAAATGGGAATAAGTTAAATAATTGTCGTTATTAAAAACAGTTCTGACGTTTCTTTAGCAACAAATAGGTAGTGTATACTAATGTTTAAATACAATAAATTTAATTTACATGTATATTGTATTTTTCCATAAAACATGTAGCTATATTCGGTAATTATCATAACTATAGCCAGAGAAATATAATAACCCCTAAACTATAGTCATTTATGTAACTTTCTCAAAAAAAAAAAGAGTTGTATTTTTTATAAACTTATATATATATATATATATATATATATATATATGACCTTTTTCTTGTTTAGAAAATATTTACCACTTATAAAAACATAATTTTTTTAACCATAAATAGCGAATTGATTTTCATCCCAATTTGTTCTTCACTTTTTCTGTTAAATTTTGTTCAATTTTTTCTTCAATCTCCCATTGCTATCTTCTGCTAGAAATGATAATAAAATAAATATATATATAATTTTGATAAATATTAATTTAAAGATCGAAAAAATGCAACCCATCAACCGACACGCAATAGCATAAACATTTGCGTCTCTTACCCACAAAAATAAATTATACTAATTTATTAATTATTAATTAATTACGGTTTAAAAATAAAAAACTCATTTATAAACAACGCTGGTCTCGGTTCACTATTTTGGATCTGAAAAAGGAAAAACCAATTCCCAAATCTATACGCCATTTTCACCATGGGAAGAGCTCGGCGATCTCTGCTAATTCCTTCTTTGATCTGTTCCATTTTTCTTCTTCTTACATTCCACAATGCCTCCTGTTTCTACCTTCCCGGTGTTGCGCCTGAAGATTTCGAAAAGGTACACCATTTTTTCTCGAAATTTCTTCATGTTTACGTATGTTTGTCATTATTATTTTCGGATGTCATGAGGCAATTTGGATAAACTTTGAAGCTAGATCGGTTAGATTTATCACTTTTTCGGAAAAATGTAAGTGTAGATATTCCGAAGCTGTGTGTAAATTACGGTATATGATGCAATTCTTCTCGTATCAAAATGTTTTACCAATGTGGAGGTGCGTTGTTATTTTCGGATATCATGAGTTAAATTGACTTATGTTTATCGGTTAGACTAATCTAGATGTTCCGAAGCTGCGGAAAATTACTATTTATGATGCAATTCTTCGCGTATCAATTTTTTTTTATGTATGTGTGTACACAAAATGGAGTTGCATTGTTATTTTGGTTGATATTTTTGGATATCATGAGACAATGTGGCTAAAGTTTGAAGCTAGATTGGTAGATTAATCACGTCTTTTTGAAAAAATGAAAATGTTGATATTCTGAAGGTGTGTATAAATTACTATATACGGTGCGACTCTTATTGTATCAAAATGTTTTACCAATGTGTGTGCGTGCACAAAATGAAGGTGCTCTGTTATTTTTGGTTTTCATGAGGCAATTTGGCTAAATTTTGAAGCTAGATTTGCTTGATTGATCTCTTGTTGGAAAATAAAAATGTGGATATTCCGAAGCTGCATATAAATTACTATACAATGCAACTTTTCCTCCTATCAAAATGTCATACATGTGCACAAAATGGAGGGGTGTTTCTTATTTTTGTTGAAATTTTTGGATATCATGAGCCAATTTCCAAAAGATTAAAGCTGGATCGTCTTAGATTAATCACTTTTTTTGAAAAATGAAACTATGGATATTCTAAAGCTGCGTACAAATTACTATATACAATGCAATTCTTCTCATATCAAAAATGTTTGTGCAGAAAATTGAGGTGCATTGTCTTGTTATTTTTGTTGATATTTTTGGATATCATGAGGCAATTTGGATAAAGCTCGATTGGTTAGATTATCATTTTTTTGATAAATATTAATGTAGATATTAGGGAAACCTTGGAGTAACGGAAAAGTTGTCTTCATGTGACCTAAAAGTCACGAGTTAGAGCTGAAAAAACAGCCATTAGTGATTACATTAGAGTCGACTGTCTTCATCATACTCCTCGGGGTGCGTCCTTTCTATGGACACCGCTAACACGGGATGTTTTGTGCACCAGACTACCCTTAAATAAAAATATAGATATTCTGAATCTACATATAAATTACTATATACGATGCAATTCTTTTCGTATCAAAAATGTGTATGTATCTGTGTGCACAAAATGCAGGTGCATTGTTTTTTTTTTGTTTTTTTGATATTTTTTTATATCAAGAGGCAATTTGACTAAAGTTTGAAGCTAGATCTGCTAGATTAATCACTTCTTTAAAAAATATACAGAAATGTAGATATTCTGAAGCTGCATATAAATTACTATATGTGATGAATTCTTCTTGTATCGAAATGGTGAAAACTACACATTTTAAATTGTTGATGAAGCTTGAAAGTTTATTTTTGTTTGAATATCTGGAAGCAAAGTATCAAACATTTTGATTTTAATTGTTGTGTTTGAATATCCTGTCTAAGGGAGTGTGTGTATGTGTGTGTAATAGATGCTTTGATAGGTTATTTACTCTTTAATTTGTGTTCGGTTTGGATGTGGGATCCCTATCGGATTTGGTCAACCGAGTTCGGGTACTTTGACCTAAAATTACAGAGAAATGCGGGACAAATACAATGATTTTGGCAATAAAAAGAAAAGCTAAAGTGAAATTGCAAAAAATAGAATACATTGTATGTAGAAATTTCTCTGTCGGTCCTTCTCCTTTTATCTCCTCAGGATTCTCATCCTGATAATTTTTTTATCTTTTGAAATACCTTGTATGATGTCTCATAATTTAAGACATATAACTCTATTTTTAGATGTTTGAATTACTTTCAGTCGAATCCTTGCACCCGTATACATACCTAGATTCGTACCCCTGAATCTTAGAATTTAGATCATGAAGGATCCAACCTCTAGATTCGCACTTGTATCTAACACCCACACTCGAGTCTGAGCAACTTAGCTTGTATGCCTTTATTAAATTTGAACCTGGTCTTCCATGGTCCCCTCCAGCTTTATTGATATTCAGACCGCACACTTGGTTTGTGGTTTGGGTTCTATATGTATATATTGTATTGTTTGTATGTTAGTAATTCTGATTTATTACCATTTTTTTTAAATATTATTATATTTGATTAAATTGCAAGAACTAAATGGTTGTTCTGTTGAGAGTCAATTTTTAAATTCTATCTGGCGTGATTGTATAAAGTTATTTTTCTTTTACTTTGCCACGGCCTGTATGATTTTCATTCTGACGACATATGCAATCTAACAATGTTTCTTGGGATACAAGTCAACCTTGCTCAAACCGATGTTTTCTGGCATTCTGACATTAAGGTAACTAGTAAATTTTGCGCTATGTGAATAATCAGTTTTTTCTGGGAGAATCTTCTCGTGATTCTGACTCAATGTTTCCCTCTTTTTCCTCCCTTTCATTTGTCCCAAATGAAATTATGGCCTTCAAAATAAGTTCCATTCTCGATTTTATTCTAAACCAAGGTTTTTGTAGAAGTGTGTTGTCAATTGATTTTTCAAGTAATGTAACATGTTTTCTAGCATTCATCTTTATTGTTGAATGGTTGGCATTGTGAAAGTGTCAATCTAATTTCCTCGGAAGAATTGTATTTATGTATCAGCAGATTATATAGAGTTGTTGGGTCACCTCACATATATCTAGGACAGATTATACCCAAAAGAAATTTAGGTTTCTACTTGGTTCATCGGCGAGTAGTGCAAGCTGGATAAATTGTATACAGATTTTGCTTAGTGTGAAAGTTCTTTTTCGTGTTCTTGGGCAGTGTGAGTTTATTTTTTAAAATCATTGGGAATTTATACTTAACCTTAAAAGAATTGAATGTATAGCTTTTCTGACTCTGGAGGGTAATGATGTTGTTGCAGGGAGATCTTCTGTCTGTGAAAGTGAACAAGCTGACCTCTACAAAGACTCAGCTTCCTTATTCGTTCTATTCTGTTCCTTTCTGTCGTCCAGAAAATATTATTGATAGCAGAGAAAATCTTGGTGAAGTGCTTCGTGGTGATCGAATTGAAAACTCCCCTTATACGGTCAGCTTAATCTACTTTACCACTTGATTTATTTATTTTACCTTACGGTTACTGACTTCTCTTAGATGTATGTTTATGTTGCAGTTTAAAATGAGGGAGCCCGAGATGTGTCATGTTGTTTGTAGGACTGTACTTGATGACAAGACAGCTAAGGAATTTAAAGAAAAAATTGAAGATGAATATCGTGTGAACATGTAGGTCAATTTATTCTCTTGAGAAAACAGTGTCATTTTCTGCCCTTTTGAAAGGATCATGTTCTTCTTAACTACTCTTCCTAACCATTTTCTGGATTCATGTGTCAGGATATTAGATAATCTGCCTTTAGTTGTTCCAGTTCGGAGGTTAGAGCAAGAAGCCCCTCCTGCCTATCAGCAGGGAGTTTATGTTGGTGTAAAAGGACAATATGCTGGAGTAAGGATTTTTATTAATTTCCCATAACGTGACGGAGAACTGATTTTATATGTAGAAGTGCCAAATTTCATTATGGTTTACTCATTTGTCTAGTGCGATTGCCTGCAGAGCAAGGATGAGAAGCATTTCATCCATAACCACTTGACATTTACTGTTAAGTACCATAAAGATTTGCAGACAGACTCGGCCAGAATTGTGGGATTTGAAGTCATGCCATTTAGGTTGGTTTTCAGGCTACTCATATTTCTGTCAGCACTTATAGGCTGAGGCATAGTGTAATGTGTACGTTTTCGCTTACTCTTATTGTTTAATCTTTTGGTGCCAAAGAACTGATATGGCTGATTATATTTCCAGTGTTAAGCATGAATATGATGGCAAATGGGCTGACAATACTCGTTTAACAACATGTGATCCACATGCAAAACGGACGGTATCTAACTCAAATTCCCCTCAAGAGGTTGAGACTAACCAAGAAATCATATTTACATATGATGTTGAATTCCAGGTAACTTATTGAATCTAATTAGATATGGCTGCTCAACATGATGCTCCTTCTGTCCCAAAACAAGTGTCACTTATTAAAAATCACGTCCATTAAGAAATCAATGAATACAATGTGAAAAGTTTACTGAACAGCCCATATTTAATAAATGGCTCTTGAGAATTGAACACTATTAAAGATGGAGTATAAGAGTATAGTTAGAAAAACGTACGCCCTCCGTCCCATTTTATGTGACCCATTTTTCTTTTTAGTCCGTCCCAAAAAGAATGTCACCTTACTATAATTAGGAACAATTTGACTTTAAAATTCATATTTTTCCCATAATGAAATGATTTTCAACCACACAAATATCTAAGGATTGTTTTGGACCTCAAGTGTCAAAAGTTATCCTTTTTTTCTTAAACACCTTGCCACATAAAATACGAAGAAGGGAGTACCAATTTTTATCTTGAATTTCTAAGGGGACACTTATTTTGGGACAATCTTTTTGCTAAGGTAACATTTATTTTAGGACGGAGGGAGTAATTTTTGTAATTTTATATGTTATCATTTTCAGTTAAACCTTCTGAGTTTTATAAGGGATTTTGGTATATTATAAATGGTTCTCTGGTTTGTATTGCAGGGGAGTGATGTGAAGTGGGCATCAAGATGGGATGCATATCTTCTGATGGCTGATGATCAGATACACTGGTTCTCGATAGTAAATTCTTTAATGATAGTGCTATTCCTATCAGGTATGGTGGCAATGATAATGCTGAGAACACTTTATCGTGACATTTCCAAGTATAACGAACTGGAGACCCAGGAGGAGGCACAGGAAGAAACAGGATGGAAACTAGTCCATTCAGATGTTTTCAGGCCTCCAAGTAACTCGGATTTGCTTTGTGTCTATGTTGGAACTGGTGTACAGTTTTTCGGTATGATGCTTGTGACCATGATGTTTGCCGTCCTAGGGTTCCTCTCCCCTTCAAATCGGGGTGGGCTAATGACTGCAATGCTCTTGCTCTGGGTTTTCATGGGACTCTTTGCGGGCTACGCTGCTTCCCGTCTCTATAAGATGTTTAAAGGTACAGAATGGAAGAGAATTGCTCTCAGGACAGCATTCCTATTTCCAGCTACCGTTTTTGTCATCTTCTTCGTCTTAAATGCACTCATCTGGGGTCAAAAATCATCTGGAGCTGTGCCATTTGGAACAATGTTTGCTTTGGTGTTCTTATGGTTCGGAATATCAGTCCCTCTTGTGTTTGTTGGCAGTTACGTTGGTTTTAGAAAACCAATCATTGAGGATCCAGTAAAGACGAACAAAATACCCAGGCAGATCCCAGAGCAAGCCTGGTACATGAACCCCATCTTCTCAGTTCTAATTGGAGGCATACTTCCATTTGGAGCTGTTTTCATTGAGCTCTTTTTCATTCTCACCTCGATCTGGCTGAACCAATTTTACTACCTCTTCGGCTTCCTCTTCATCGTTTTTGTCATTCTGATAGTCACCTGTGCTGAGATAACCATCGTACTATGCTATTTCCAGTTATGCAGTGAGGACTACTTGTGGTGGTGGAGATCCTACTTGACATCAGGCTCGTCCGCACTTTACCTGTTCCTTTATGCTACCTTCTATTTCTTCACTAAGCTTGACATCACTAAGCCTGTTTCCGGGATCTTGTATTTCGGTTACATGTTGATTGCTTCATATGCCTTTTTTGTTCTGACCGGTACCATCGGTTTCTACGCCTGCTTCTGGTTCACAAGACTCATTTACTCATCTGTGAAGATCGATTGATGCCCTCACTGGTTCAACAAGAATGCTGTAGAAGATTACAATTGAATATCCAAAAGTACTTGTATCCTTTAGAAATCTTGATTTGTCCACAAATTTTTTAACATAAGATTATTACAATATTTTAGTAAAGTTTTCCAGTGATAGTTCAGAACAAAAGCTTTCCTTTTTGTTCAATAGAGTTCAGGTATCATGTAATTTCTTACAACTTGTGTAGTGTTCTTTTCACCAGTTGGTGAAGTTGCAGTTTTATATGCTTTTTGTCAATTGTCACAATATTCTTAGTCTTCAAGAACCGAACCAAATTTTGGTTCTAAGGATTAAATTTACATATTTAAATTTAGATGCATCTCTTAAGGAGTAATGAATATGATTAATAACATGGATGAATTACAAAATACGTGATAAATTATTTTTTGATTTTGCAAATCGGACAAATGAAAATAGACATTTATTTTAGTATATTAAGACAAGTAAAAATGAACATCGGAATATTAAATTCAAAGATGGACAAGATTTGTCATTTTAATAAGTGGTACATTGATTAGAGCATAGATGAATCCATGATTTAATATAGAGTAAATATATAAATGCCCTCTTCAATTTGACACACTTTATCAAATGCATACCCAAATTATGTTTGACGGGATAATTAAGTTTTCTCATAGTTTAAAGGTTAAAATAGTTTCAAAATCTATGTTTGATGGGTAATTAAGATTTCTCATACTCCCCTGTCCATCTTTACTTATCCCTTATTAACTTGACACAGAGATTAAGAAATAGTAAATAATTAGGGTAATTTTATCAAATCGATCTTTGAATATAATATTAAATACAATGTCTTGAAAAATGTAATTGGAAAATGACTATAATTAATTATAACTGTAAATTAGGAACTAAGAGTAAAATTATCTCTTGATTAAGTATTGATAAACATCCCAAAATAGTATAGTGGACAAATAAAAATGGACAGATGGAGTAATTTACACGGTGCATTTAATAAAGTATGTCAAGTTTAAGAAATTTTTTAACTATCAACTCTTTGATATACAACAATAATTAAGTCCACAATAAAATATTTATCATTATTTAGTAAATTTCTATAAAATGTATATTTATAATCTAGACAAAAGTTATCAAGATCTCATGAACATATACATTATACTATTTTGAGATGTTTATCAATATTAATTATTAATTATAGTTTAACTTCTCATTACATATTAATTATCATTTTCATAAGGTTAATTACTTTTGAATACTTATGGTTGATATTATTCTTTAATTATCTTATAAATAACCTGATTATTCTATTTTTTTCCTTTTTTCTCACTTTTTTTTAAAAGATGAACATTTTTCGTTTTTCTTTCAGTGAGTGACAGACTGACAGTGTATAAAACTTTTTTTTTTTAAAGACTTTTTCTTCTATATCAATGCAATTTTCCTAGTTATGGTCAAAAGTAAATTCACAATATGAGAAAATTATGCTAACAAGATCCAATCTAATTAGATCATTAAGACAAGTTTAGTGTTGTGTAAGTATGGCAAATGTCACAAAAGAATGATTAATCTCTTCCACCATATTCTCCTATCCACTAAATAAAATCAAATTTCCTCTAAAATAGGCGCAAATTAATTTTCCTCACATTCACTAAGTCTTCATATTTGAATATAAAAATTCACCTTTTCATCTTTTTTCACATCAAATCAAACTTTTTATACATCAAAAATGGATAATTTACACACTTCACTAGTAACTTTTTTCTTCTTCCTTATATTAACCCAAGCTAAGGCTTTCAACATTACCTATTTGCTTGACCATTACTCATCTTTTAGCAATTTCAACAATTACCTAACTCAAACCGGAGTGGCTGCCGCGATCAATTCGCGGCAGACCATCACTCTCCTAGTAGTTGATAACGGCGACTTGTCGCCCATTCAGGGGAAGCCGCAAGACGTGCTCGCTAATATAATGCGCGTGCATGTTTTGTTGGACTATTACGACGTTCAGAAGTTGCAGACGTTGCCTAATAAGACGGTGATGGTTCCGACTCTGTTTCAGACAACGGGACAGGCGAAACATGATCAAGGATTTTTGAACATGACAGATTTGGGAACAGGAAGTATTTCATTAGGATCAGCTGCGAAAGGTGAAACACTTGGATCAACTCTAGTCAAATCTATTGCAGCGCAACCTTACAATATTTCGATACTACAAATTAGCAATGTTATTATTCCATTGGGGATTGATTCATCAACTCCTTCTCTACCAATTACCCCTTCTCCACCAACTCCTTCTCAACCAACTCCTCCTTCCCAACCAACTCCTCCTTCTCAACCAATTCCTTCTCTACCAATTATTCCATCTCTACCAACTCCTCCTTCTCAAGCAACTCCTCCTTCCCAACCAACTCCTCCTTCTCAACCAACTCCTCCTTCCCAACCAACTCCTTCTCAACCAATTCCTTCTCTACCAGTTATCCCTTCTCTACCAACTCCTCCTTCTCAACCAACTCCTCCTCGACCAATTTCTCCTTCTCCACCAACTCCTTCTCAACCAACTCCTCCTTCCCAACCAACTCCTCCTTCTCAACCAATTCCTCCTTCTCAACCAACTCCTTTATCGCCTTCGCCACCTAAGCATGCCCCTACACCTAACCCAGATAGTAGGACACCAACAAATGCTCCAACTCCATCCCCGCATGGATCATCTGCAGTCCCTGCTCCTGGTACAGGCGCAACACCTGCACCAAAATCAGAGACCCCTACAGGGGCTTCCCCTGCAGGGGCTCCACATGGTTCACTACCCGGGCCCAATACACCAACTGCAGATACTCCTGCAGGTGCATCAGCTGATGCCCCAACCACAAATACTCCTGCGGGTGGATCAGCTGATGCACCAAATACAGATAATCCTACAGGTGATGCACCAACTCCACCTCCAACAGGAGATCATGGATCTTCTAGTGCTAGTTCTGTTTTAGGTGTTAGCTTAGTTTTTATTGCAATTTTGAATCTTTTTCCTGTTTTAGTGATTTGATAACGGAGATAGATTTAGTAATGAATAACTTATTTTACAAGTCAAGAAACTTTGTTCAAGAGGGGTTGTATCGAGATCAGAGCCAAATTTTTTATTTATGAGTTCTGAATCTCAATTTTTCTTTAATAGTTAATCTTTGACATGAAAATATGAATTAACAGCGATATTATTTTAATTTATGGACTCTGAATCTCTATTCATTTTATTACTTTTTCTTTAATAAATCTTCTACATGAGTATTTAAATTAACCGCAAAATCATTGAAGATATTGTTATTTAACTTATGTTATTTTATTTATTTATTTTACCTATTCATAAACTTCACACGAAGTACACGATTTTCTTCTCCTTTTTCTTTTTCTTTCTTAAAAAAAAACTACTAGAGATAAATCTTACAAGTTTAATTTATTAGGAAAAAATATAAAAATATACACTTTAATACCTTATATTATCAATCATATCAATTATTAAAAATTTGTTAGATCTATATTAATTTTTATATTATCAATCATATCAACTATTAAAAATTTGTTAAGATCTATGTTAATTTTTGAAATTTGACAGCACATTTATTACATTTTGGAAGTTGTATCTTAAATTTTTTTCTTTTTCTTTTTTAACTACAAAGATTGATTATTTTTTTGTTTAAATTCATTTTAGAGTTTATGTCAACATTTTCATTTTTCTTTTTTCAACACATTTAATTTTTTAGTGCGTATCAAATTTATTGAAACTTAATCACATTCTATGATAAAAAATATTAATGGGTGACTGATGATAATTAAAAATATTAACATAGTTGATTTTTTTTCCTTTTACCTAGACACTTGTTCTTATTTTTTGAAAGAATTTTTTTTAACAATAAATGATTGGTGTTAAACTTAATAAATGAGCACATCCAATTTTTGTTAAAACAAAAACAATTAATATTAAAATTGATAAAACCTAAATTGATTAATGCTTGATTTGGTGAATCATCTCAAGTGTATTGTTTATGTAATTTATCATCTCATCTCCAAATAATTTTTAATAACAATTAAATTAATAATCGAATCGATAAAAATCGATAACCAATAACGAATAAATCAATATCTTAATAATTCAAAGATACTACAAATTAACAATTAACAAATCACATAACCGTCGAACCAACCAACCGGGATACACAACCCTAATCAAAATATTGAATCAAGAAAGCAATAACCCACAAAATAATAAATTCCCTCTTAATTAAAAGTAGTAGACAACACATGAATGGGTTATGAACCATGTCAATATTTACAAGTTCCAAATTATTGCACAATTTAAACCATAGTAGTAAAAATGCAAAATAAAATTAAAGGTTTTTTTTAATACAATTAATTAAAGCAAAAAAAAAAAAACTACCATATTTTTTCTTTTATGAAAAACTACTTGCGAGGATGAGTCTCTTTAGGGCCACCAACTCCGGAGGCAACTTTGGCGACGTCGACGGCGGAAGCTTCCGGTTTCTTCATCGCGTACATCGTACCGTACCACACCGCACCCACGATGGCTAAACCGACGACAGTCATTGTTGTAATACTATAAGGTAAACGCGATCTTTGATGTAGTACAGTACCTACATAGAGGTGAATTCATAATTTAAATTTTAATATTTTTAAAAAAATTGTGATTTCGAATATTCAGAATTTAAATTTAATGAATTCAAGGTTTAAATTTGATGGTTTGAAGTCTTTTTCTAGAATTTGTTGTTGTGCCATTTTATGACCTTTTTTTGTTTGTTAAAATTATCCAATTAATACTAAATGACACAATCATTTAAAATATTAAATTAGTTTAATGTAATTTAATTTTAAAAATTAATCTACTAATACTCTTTTTGACCATTTTTTATCATTAGTGGTCATGTTAAAACTTTTTTAACAGTCAATTTGAACTAATTTTTAATATTAAATTAAATTAATATATTTTAAAATAAAATTTTTAATATTCAAAAATAGTAAGAAAAATATTATTGATCGCAATATTTTTTCTTCATATCCATATAATAGAAAATACTCTATATCTTAACGTGTTAATCAAAATTTGAAAAATAAAAATCATGATAACTAAAATATGACGAGGAAGAATATGACTAGAGTCTTTTAAATGTATAAAATTCAGTATAATATTTTGATTATCATTTTGCAATCTAACACAAAAAATATACATATATATTATTTATTATTTTACACATAGTAGAAAAATGAAATAACTTAATCCTAACCAAGTACTCAATTCTTACATAATTAAACTAAATCATAGTAATAAATCTTAATAACTATTTTGAGATAATCATAACGAATGCATCGAAGGGTTAGGTAATCGAGTATTCGTATGCATGAAGATAATCAATTCGATCATTGTACCTGGATTGTGTCCTGGTGGTCTCTTAGAGGCCTCAACTCCAGCTTTTTTCACTTCTTCTGGACTCATCTTGTGTGTATCTGCCATTTTTCTCCATTCTTCATTATTTCCAGACATTATTAATTTTATTCTTTAATTTGTTTTATTTGTTTTGGTGGGAAGAAAAAAAAAACATGAATATTATTAGGGTTTTTCATGAACGTGAAAAGATGACACGTACCAAGACATGTGTATCTTTCTAGTATTCCATTCATCGTGACTCATACTAATTTGTTTTTTAATTTTTTTTTTATTTGGAATGGAAAGAAGAAGAAAAAAAAAAGTATCTTTCGTTTTATTTTAGTTATTATAATTTTTATTTTTAGAGATCAAATTAATTTTCAAAAAGCATAATATGATAATTAAAATAATACGAAAAAAATATTATACTAGTTATAAAAATTCTGTATTATACGCAAATTCAATATTTATTCATAAATTTAGTTTTAAGGTTATTAGTTAAATAATATCAAATTATATTATTAAATGTAAAATAAGTACTTAATAAATATTATTAATATTGATAGATTTTAAGTAAAAATAATTAAATGATTTAAGTCCATAATAAATTATAATATATACTTTGTTTGGTAGTAAATAGTTTTTTTTTTACGCAAAGGTCCATTGAAAATTAAAGTATTTTTGTTGTTGATAGCTTAATTTTTACTCAAAATAATTATAAAATATACACAATATTTTTGATAATCAAAATAACAAAACTATAATAGAAGAGTAGAAATTTAAAACTAAAAGTTATAATTAAAACAGATTTCATAATTTTAAAAAATTTATATACTAATTAAAATAAAAAAATAATAATTTTAATGTAATAATTATTGTAACAATCACACGACATCTAATAGTAATAACTAGATACATGAAATCCATGTTAGTATGATTTTAATATATGTTATTTTATTTATTTTAATTTATGTAAAAAATATTTTAATTTATTTCATTAAGTAAAACTAATATAAACTACTAATGTGTATAATTTTTAGTATTTTTAATGTACTCTTCAGATATATAAAATATTCAAAATGCCTTCTTTTTAATTACTAAAAATCTCGCAATTGTATTTATTTTAAATTTAAATAATACAGTTAAGAAACATGTCATGCTGTTCCAATTTATGTGACAACATAAATTTGAAGAATCAATTTAATTTTTATTTGACCCGTAAATTTTTATATAAATTTTTAAATGCTTTACGTGGTTAATTATTATAATTTATATTTTTAAGTAAATTCTAAATATATAATTTTTTATTAAATATTAAATGACTAAAACTGTGTAATAAAATATAATTGAAAATATGTATTTATTATTATTTTAATAAATGAACACAGAGGCCAGGAATTTATTATACAAATAGTTGCTATGAATTATCAAATTTTATGAAAGTTCAAATTATTTTTTCAATTAATAATTTTCAAAAGTTCTTAAGATACAATGAACTGAAATATATCTTCTTTTTTAAAAAAAAATTGGAAAAGAGAAGGGAGGAATGAGGAGAAGGATTATAATATGAGAAATCAAAGATGAAAGTTCAAATAGTCATCTACTAAACTTAAACTGATTCCAAATTAAAAACGAACTTGAAAATAAAATAACATTGGTTACACAATAGTAGCTTACAATTAATGAGTTCAAAGTGAAACTCAATATTTCCAACACAAACATAATATACATATGTAACCTCTAGCTACATATTTTTTTAAAAACGGTTAAAATTTTGAATCCGCCTCTGAACCTCCCTCTACTTACGAGGCGTACTATCCTCGGGGCGTACGGTTCCCGGGGCAAACCTAGGAGGCGGCTCAGATTTCTTCTTCATATATGTGATGTAGTACCAAATACCGCCAACAACAACAGCCGCGCCGAGCGCCATGGTGCCCGGGCTATACGGCAAATTTCGCCAAGGCTTATTCACATCACCACTAGCCATTTTCTTCTTTTTTTTTTGTTTTGAGATAAATAAAACTTTATAGTATATTTTTATATGTAGATGTTTGAGGAGGTGGGATAAAAGTGAGTAGACACGTTGGTGTTTTGTGTCATGTTATGACAAGTTTGCTCAAACATGTGGCATTTTCTTTGTTTTTTTGTTGAGTTGATTTTGAGGATAAGTGATGGCGTAGGTACAATATAATTTATCAAAAATTATCGAAAATATGTATTGAGTATATGATGTAGATTATTTATATATGAGTTATACATTAAATATATGTTATGATATGCTAAAAAATTGAATATAGCTTGAATATACATAAAATATATATAGACTATACATACCTATACAATAATTATTTTTTCGATAATTATTTTGGCCGAATGACCTTACATTGTAATTAGGAATTTTTACATAAATACACAACTTATGATTTAATAATCTTTAAAAGTCCCAACACTTTCAAAAAATTTCCAAAATCCTTTATTTTTCTATTCTCTCTCCAAATTAATGATACGTAACTCTTTATATTTCACAAACTAAATTTTCTCCTTAAATTTTACCTAAATTCACGTGCTTATTTTTAAAATTTTCATTTTCAAAAATACCTCATTATCTTTGAATTCTATCAAGACTCAATATCTTTTCATCTTCGTTTCTCTTGCCTCGTCGTGTTTGTTCATCATCATATGAACTAAACTGAAAGATTTCATTTTCTTCATCTTTCTTTCTGATTTTGTTTTTCA
>JBCEWC010007755.1:0-20962 GCA_038996855.1 Solanum aculeatissimum | reverse complement strand
CGGTTGCTCTAAAATTTGGGTGAGACCCATTTCCCACTCCATTTGACCCCCTAAACAAGAATATGAAGTCAGATTTTTGAAAAACAAAATGGAGTTTTAGATATAGCTAAAATAAGTTTCCAGTAACTTCCGAAGCACATTTTTAGGAACTTTTTGGGTCGTTTCATGTTGTGACAATGATTATGATGTTATGAGGATAAGTGAACTAATAAGACAAGATTGGATGAATTTATGTTATGGTCGACAATGTGCATTCATATCATACAATGCACGTTATACATAGACTTCGAGCTATAATTGGAGGTATGGGGCCTATTTGCCCAGCTGACTATATATATGTATATGATACGGATGGCCACAGGTTGGAAGATATGATGTCGAGCAGCTCTCGAAAAGGTCCACCATTGCTAGTATTTGGTTGTGTATGTCATGCTTTTGCATATATATATATATATGTATTCACAACATGCGATTACTCAAGCATACTATGCATATTTGATCACTAGGAGGCTGAATATTGGCCAGGAAGGTTACCTGAGTCTTGGTTACATGTGGTATTTTCCATTATCCTTTTTACTATAGTTATCTATGATTTCACTTTCTGCCTTATATACCAGTACATGTTCATTCATACTGACGTTCTGTTGCCTAGGGATGCTGTATTTTATTTCGTGGGTACAGGCTCGGATAGTAACTTTGAGTAACCCCTCCACTAAGAGACAGTTCAGCTGTGAGTTGGTAAGCTCGAGCTTTTCGTGGAGCTTTCATAGGATGCTTACTTTTTGTTATACAGTTGGGTATAGTCGGGGCCCTACTCTAACAGTGTTAGTGATTCTCTTAGAGGCTATTGTGAACATGTTATTTTGGGTTGGTTGTTTGGTGCTTTCCATTCTCCAGTCATAGGATTGAAATATATAGATATAGTGTGTGACTGTACCTCTGTTGTTGAAGCCTTAGCGGCTAGCTAGTACTGTATCATTTTGGTTTACCTATCTTGAAGTACATGGTATATTGTTGTCCAGGTCATAACCTAAATGGTCCAGGCTTAGTTTTTCAGATGTTATGCTACCCGATCTTTTGGCCCCTAGGCTAGCCTGCTAGTATGTTTAGTGGCTTAATCGACCAATGACGGTATCAAGTGCCAGTCACACCTCCCTTTCTTTTAGGGAATGACAAACATGGTATTAGAGCAGGTCGTGTCCCAAGGAGTCTACAATGTCGTGTCTAGTAGAGTCTTACTTATGGGTGTGTCATGCACCATACTTATAATCAGGAGGCCACAAGACATTTAGGGATGGTTATATTTTTTTCTCTAAATAGATCGTGCTATAGAGCAAAGCTATGTGAACATGTGAAATCTAAATCGTGCTTTGTGGTTTTTATTTAACGAGTTGCCTATGCTCTTGAGATGACATGACATGCGACATATATAAATAAGAGAGAAAGTATCAATCATTCATCGCTAGGTCAGTGGAATATATTCCCAATAGATGTGCATAGGGAGTCTCCAGTATAAATAGTACCAAATTCACTAGCACCTGTTGAGACCCAAAAGGGTGCAGTACCCCCAGCCTTACCTGAGACATTGGAGTAGGGGATGTGAAGCTATTCAGCTACTTACTAGGATGGTTTCTATTTATGAGAGACAGCTAGATGTGAGAAAAAATACCATGAGGGATCAAACAAAAAGATCAAAGGTACGAGAGTCTCTTCACTTGACCCCTCCCAGATTTAACATGAACTAGTCCCACTGGGGGTCCATGAGACTTTATTGATCATATGTATAGAGTAGTGAAGGTGATGCATGCCTCCATCACCGAGGGTGTGGAGCTTACTTCCTTCTGATTAGGTGATATTTCCATCTTGTGATACAAGGCATAGTAGAGATCCAGAGGGCCTGATCCCCTTCCAGTAGAGTGGAAAGACTTTTTTGAGGCATTTTATGCCATTGCTTGCCACAGGAGGTTCGAGAGACCCATCTTAACACATTTATCTATCTGAGGCAAGGGAATATGAATGCAAGGGAATATAGACTTAGGTTCATTTCTTTGGGTAGATATTCACAAGATATTGTATGTACCATGAGCATCAAAGTTCATTGTTATATTAATAGTTTAGGGGATCATTTTACCAGAGACGATAGGATAACATCTTTATAGGATGGTGTAGATATTTCCCGCATACAAGCTTTTGCTCAGACTATAGAGGACCTTACTCGTCGAATTCGGGATACGTACAAAGACAAGGAGCAAAATAAGATGGCTCATACTATGAGGTCTTATATAGAGCCACGGGGTGATTTTAGGCTCCCGTTTCATCGATATCTACCTCGGTTAGTACGTAATTTACCACCACAGACACAGGGCCAGTGATTTTATCATTATATTTAGTCCAGACCAGGGTAGAATTTAGGCCAACCTAAGGGTCATTAAGATGAGCATTTTACATAAATGAGACATCCCACTCCTCCATGTACATAATATAGTCAGCTTCACGCTAGCAGTGCAGGAAGGGTTCAGGTGTATGTTACCATTGTGGGCAGACAGAGCATTTTGTTAGCAAGTGACTCTTAATTTTGTCCCTATTATAAATAAAATCCTGATGGT
Organism: Solanum aculeatissimum; assembly: GCA_038996855.1. Classification (NCBI taxonomy): domain Eukaryota; kingdom Viridiplantae; phylum Streptophyta; class Magnoliopsida; order Solanales; family Solanaceae; genus Solanum; species Solanum aculeatissimum. The sequence continues at coordinate 18,356 of JBCEWC010007755.1, read as the reverse complement.
ATTCCATGACAAGTTTCCAGGGATTCTCTCTGAAAGGAATATCAATTTTTCTATAGATTGTTTTGTTGATATGCAACCCATATCCATTTCTCCCTACAGAATGGCTCCAAAACATCTATGAGAATTGAAGGAACAAATGAAGTTTTTACTTAATAAAGGCTTTAGTAGACCAAATATCTCCTCGGGGTGCTCCAGTGCTCTTTGTTTGAAAGAAAGATGGCTCCTTACAGATGTGTATAGATTATAGACAACTAAATAAAGTCACTATTAAGAATAAGTATCCTCTTCCACGGATTGATGACTTGTTTGACCAGTTGCAGGGTGCCAAATAATTTTCAAAGATTGACTTTCAATCGGGGTACCACCAGTTGTGAGTCAAGGAAGTTGATATTCCAAAGGTAACATTTAGGACAAAGTATGGACATTTTGAGTTCCTTGTCATGTCTTTTGGGCTTACAAATACCCCAACTTCTTTTATGGATCTAATGAATCGAGTCTTTAAACCATTCATGGATGAATTTTTTATCGTGTTTATTGACGACATCTTGATATATTCACGGTCAGAAGATGAGCAAGCAAACCATTTGAGAGAGATATTACAAATTCTCCAGGACAACAAGTTATATGCTAAATTCTCTAGATATGAATTTTTGTTAACTTCAGTAGCTTTTCTTGGACATGTTATTACAGGCAATGGTATTAAGGTCCATGGTCAAAAGATTGAAGCAGTAATGGTCTGGCCAAGACCTTTGAATCCAACAGATGTCTGTAGCTTTTTGGCCTTGGCAGGATATTATAGGAGGTTTTTTGAGGGATTCTCGTCTATCTCTGTGCCACTGACGAGATCGACGGATAAAGTAACTAAGTTTTAGTGACTGAAGCATATAAATAGAGTTTTCAAAAGCCAAAGGAAAGGCTTACCACTCCACCTATCTTAGTTCTTCTGAATAGAACCAAAGGTTACAGGATATATTGCGATGCCTCAGGAATTAGCCTAGGTTGTGTTCTTATGCAGCATGCTTGGGTTATTGCATATACTTTCAGAGAGTTATGGAAAAATGAACAAAACTATCCTACTCATGATCTTGAGCTCGTCGTAGCTATTTTTCCTTAAAGATTTTGCACCATTATCTAGATGGAGTTCATATTGATTTTTTTATCGACCACCAAAGCCTGCAATATTTATTTAAGCAGAAGGAGTTGAACCTACGCCAAAGGAGGTGGCTAGAACTGCTAAAGGATTATGATGTTGACATTTTACATCATCCTGGCAAAGTTAATATTGTTGTTGATGCACTTAGCTGGAAGTCAATGGATAATCTAAGCCATATTGAGGCTGATAAGGTAAAAATGACAAAAGATCTACGTTAGTTAGCTAGGTTGTAGGTGCGATTGTTGGATGCAGGGGATGGAGGTGTACTTGTTCAAATGACTGCAAAATCTTCCTTTGTTATTGAAATAAAGGAGAGACAACGCGAGGATCCTAAGCTTATAACATTGAGGGAAAGTGTTACCCAATAACAACATCCTTTATTTGAGCTAACTGGAGATAGTACTAGGGCCACTTATGGGTGTCAAACATCAGAGGGCTTCGTGTTGGGGTCCTTTCTAAGGCCCAATATTCTAGATATTCAGCCCACCTTGGAGCGACAAAAATATATCAGGACCTTTGACAAATCTATTGGTGGAATGACAAAAAAAAAAGATATTGCAAAGATGGTAGCCTTATTCCCGAATTTCTAGCAAGTTAAAGCAGAACATAAGAGATCTAGAGGCCAAGCTCAGTATATTAAACTTTCGCTATGGAAATGGGACATGATAAATATGGACTCCATCACTAGTTTATCTCGTACTCCATGTAGATATGATTCTATTTGGGTAATCATTGATAGGTTAACAAAATCTGCTCATTTGTTGCCAGTAAGAATGACATATTAAGTGGAGGATTATGCTAGGCTTTACATTCGAGAGATTTTTTTCTTTCATGGAGTTCCACTATCTACTATCTTTGATCGAGGGGCTCAATTTACAACACATTTTTTGAAGTCTTAGGGTTTGGGCACTCAAGTAAATCTTAGCACCGTTTCTCATCAACAATTGATTGGCAGGCAGAGTGTACCATTTGTACCATTGAGTATATGTTAGTTGCCTATGTGTTGGACTATAAAGAAAGTTGGGATGGTCATCTACCTCTTATGGAGTTCAACTATAATACCAACTTTCAAGTTAGTAATCAAATGACTCCTTGTCAAGCACTATATGGGCAAAAATGTAGGTCACCGATCTATTGGTTTGAGGTTGTGGAGGCAAAGTTTCTAGGCCCTAATCTAGTTCAGAAAGCAGTGATAAAGTGAAACTTATTAGAGAATGATTGTAAATGACCTAGAGGCAGCATAAGTTTTATATGGATGTTTGATGATGAGACTTAGAGTTTGACATAGAAGATTGGATTTTCTTAAAAGAATTACCTATGAAGGGTGTCATGTGGTTTGAAAAGAAAGGGAGGATCAATCCTAGGTATGCGGGACCATATTAGATTATTTAGAGTTTGGCAAGATGGCATACGTGCTTGATTCGCCTTCGGAATTAGGAGCAGTTCATTCGGTGTTTCAGGTGTCTATATTACGAAAGTGCATTGAAGATATTTTTTGTATTACTCACATTAAGGATATCCACATCACTGAAGATACGTCTTGTGATGAGGTACCAATGGATATTTTAGATCGACAAGTGAGAAAGCTTTGAAATAAAAAAGTGACCTCTGTGAGAGTGTTGCGGCAGGACAATAATAGTGAGGAAATAACATGGGAAGTCGAAGACAAAATGATAAAAAGGTAACCTTAGCTATGTATCACTTAAGTTGCACATATTTCAAAATTGGCAGTTGTCTTTTACAATAACTTAAATTTCAAAGAATTTGGAAGTGTAATTTGTATATTTTGTCGCAGAATAGTTATACAAAGATTAGTAGTTGGAATTTGTGGAAGTCAATTTATGGTTTGCAAGGGTAACAGGTATATCCTAAAAAATTACATTATGGTAGATAGTAATACAACCAAGGGGCTTCATTGAAACATTCACGGATGAATGTTTTTAATGGGGGGAGACTGTGAGACCCCATGTTTCTCGTATCCCATAATATGCATAATGTGGCATGTTATATAAGGTATATATGACTCTGGATAGAACCTTAGGGTAATAAGGATGAAAATAGGTGTTAATATCAAGGGATTAAATTTTAAAGTCAAAGGAATACCCTAAATGCATATTCGGGATTAGGGAGATGGCTCAAGTGGCACTTCGCTCTTTTCAGAAGATGTAAATTGAGTTTCACTTCTCGAATGGGACTAAGAGTGCATAATTTAATAATAATGGATTTTTAAGGGGTATTTTAATATCCCAAATTCATACGTTAAGTTTCGGGGTCAAGGAAGTTGCAAGATAAAGTTTGACCAAAGTTACCATAAGCTTCTTTAAGAAATCCTTCTTAAATTTGGGTCAAATGTATCAGATCATATCTCCATATTATAGGGAGTTAGAAAGTCCATGACCTATGAAATTTAAGTTCTATGAGTCTAGTTTGTAACACATAAAACCACGTATCAATCCGACTTCAAAATAAAAGGTTATGAGAGTTTTACCATGACTGCCCGAGCAGGAAACCGGTTCATAGGCCAGGTCGGGTCAAGCCCAACTATATGTCGGCTATTTTGATGTTTTAAAGCTAGAAATGCATCATTTTCTTCCCAAAACAGTTAAACAATTGAAGAGAAATCTCCAACCATCTCCATAAGCAATTTTGGTAAGTTCATCGCATTTTTACCGTTAAATTTCATCTGAGTGCCTAGAAATGTGTACCTTACACTTTGCGATTGTTTTCCTCTCTTATTAGCTGTGTTTGGGGGCTATTTTTGGACTGTGAAAAGTCGTGTTCTTTCTGGTCATTGTGTGTTGTCAGCTAGTTTGTTTAGGTAATTATTTTGGAGCTCTTGTACGACCATTTTTACGAAGTTCTATGGACGTTTCCTCGCGTAAACGTTATAGAAAAATTTTGGTCATTAATTCCAAAATATGGACTATTTGTAGGTGTTTTTAAGCTGTGTATATATAGTCATTGCGAAGTTCAGGATGTCAGGAACAACTTTTGTAAAGGAACTTTGGGCATTCGAACGGTTTTTGGAAAGGTATGTTAAGGCTAAGCTTCGTTCCTCCTTTTAGCATGAAATAGGAGAAATTCCCAAAATGTCAAATGTGATATTTTACCATTCTGATGATAGAAAGACCTTATGTGAAAAGCATTGGGATTGTAGATGAACTATTTTTACAATGGTATTAGTTTGATATTCCATTCGAACACTCAACTGAACATTCAATATTCATATATCAATTTATCATATTTTCCTGACTACCGGTCGATATGTTGAGGTGTTGCTCTATTTTTATGGGGTGTCACTAAAAATAAAGACAGGTTATGAGGGGAAATGTAATATTCATAATCATTCCTTTCTCCTTATTAAGTCCATATTTAAAAAACTTAAAAAGTAACATGTTAGTTTCCAATAATCTCCGGTATAACGCTTCTCTTTAAACTACTAATGCACTTTATTCTTTTTAGTATTTTCTTTTACTAATTGACATGGAACTAAGTGTTAGCATTATGTGAAGAACCTTTATGAATATTTTCAGAATTAAGGCATCATTCTAAATATTGAGTCAAGTTTTCAAACATATTTGAATGACATGTAAGATCCCATGGGCCATATGTATATGTTATGATAATGATTACGATGTTATGAGGATAAGTGAACCAATAAGCCAAGATTGGCTGAATTTATGTTATGGCTGACGATGTGCGTTCATATCATACATTGCACGTTATGCATGGACTTCAAGCTATAATCGAATGTATGGGGCCTATTTGCCCAACTAACTATATATATGAATATGATACGAATGGCCACAAGTTGGCAAATAAGATGTTGGGTAGTTCCCGGAAAGGACCACCATTGCTAGCATTTGGTTGGGTATGTCATGTATTTGCATCTATATATATGTATTCATGACATGCGATTACTCGAGAATACAATGAATATTTGATCACTAGAAGGCTGAATGTTGGCCAGGAAGGTTACCTGATTCTTGGTTATAGGTGGTATTTCAATTATCCTTTTTACTATAGTTATATATGATTTTACTTTCTGCCTTATATACTAGTGCATGTTTATTCGTACTGACTTCCTGTTGGTTGGGGATGCTGTATTTTATTTCATGCGTATAGGTTCGGATAGTGATTCTGATTGACCCGTCCCCTTAGAGCCCAGTTAAGCTGTGAGTTGGTAAGCTCCACTTTTTCCTGGAGCTTTTAGAGGATGTTTACTTTTAGTTATACAGTTTAGTATAGTCGGGCCCCTATCTCGGTAGTGTTAGTGATTCTCTTAGAGGCTATTATTGGCATATTATTTTGGGTTGGTTCTTTGGTGCCTTCCATTCTCCAGTCATAGGATTGAAATATATACATATAGTGTGTGATTGTACCTCTGTTGTTGCAGCCTTAGCAGCTAGCTAGTACTGTATCATTTTTGTTTACCTATCTTGACGTACATGACATATTTGTTTTCTAGGTCATGACCTAAATGGTCCAAGATTAGCTTTTCAGGTGTTATGCTGCCCGATCATTTGGCCCCTAGGCTAGTCAGCTAGTATGTACAGTGGCTTACTCAACCAATAACTGTATCGAGTGTCAATCATGCCTCCCTTTCTTTTGGGGCGTGACACCCTCTCCTTCTATCATCCGCATATGATTTGTGATGACTTTTGGCTATTTTTAGCCATTGTTATTTACCCTAAATTTTTCCGTGGCTTATTGAACTAGATCTGGCCCAAGCAAGGTGGTTTTACCCACTTCAAACCATCCAATTGATGACCTACATTTCCTTTCCTACAAAGCTTCATTAGGTGTCATTTTGATGCTCGAATGGTAGCTATTATTGTAGGAAAATTCAATAAGTGGAAACTGATCCACCCAACTACCCTTTGAAACCAATGCACAAGCTAGCAACATATCATCAAGTGTTTGAATGGTGTGTTCTGCATGACCGTCTATTTGGGGTTGGAAAGTCGTACTCAAATTCACTTGTGTTCCTAAACTCGTTTGGAAGGACTTCCAAAACTTTGTGGTGAATTGAGCTCACCGATCAAATATAATGGAGATTGGGACCCTATGTAGCCTAACTATCTCCTTGAGGTATAAGTTTGCATACTCTTCAGCCATATAATTACTCTTAGCTGGAAGAAAGTGTGTTGACTTTGTGATTCTATCAGCTATTACCCATATGGAATCAAACTTATGAAATGAGCAAGGCAATCCAGTAACAAAATCCATGTTGATCATGTCCTACTTCCAAGTCGGGAGCTCTACACATTGCATATAACCTCTTGGCTTTTGGTGCTCTACTTTGACTTGCTGGCAATTCAGACATTGAGCCACAAATTCTGCAAGGTCCTTTTTTATGCCTCCCCACCAAACACATTCCCCTTAGATCATGATACATCCTAGTTGATCCTGGATGGATGGAATATCTTGAATGATGGACTTCTTCCATTATCCTCCTTCTTAATCCATTAACATCAGGAACACGTAATCTATTTTGGTAATAAATTACTCCATCTTGTGTAAGCTCAATCCCTTCGTTGTACCTTGACTTACTTTCTTCTTAAGACGTCGTAGAATAGGATTGTTGAATTACTTCTCTTTCACCTCAATTACCAATGAAGACTCTACAACATTATGCACAACAATCCCTTCCTTTGGAGTTTCAAGAAGGTGAACTCCCAAACTAGCTAGTTGATGGATATCCTTAGTCATTCCTTGAATTAGCATGATATGATCAGTAATATTCATGATTTTCTTATGACTCAGAGCATCAACTACCACATTTTCTTTCCCTGGATGGTTATACTATGTTAAAGTCATAGTCCTTTATGACCTCTAGCCATCTACCCTGCTTCAAATTAAGGTCTTTCTGCTTAAAGATGTATTGCAGACTCTTATGGTCAGTATATATGTCAACGTGAATCCCATACAAATAGTGGTGCCATATTTTGAAAGAAAAAACAATAGTTGCTAGCTCAAGATCATGTGTTGGGTAATTTTTCTCATGTGGTCGTAGTTGTCTTGAAGCATAAGTAATTACCCTACCATGTTGCGTTAGTACATATCCTAATCCAACTCCTGAAGCATCACAACACACTGCATACCCCTCCGGGACTTCTGGAAGTACTAGCACATGTGCAGAAGTTAGCCTACTTTTAAACTCTTTGAAGCTCCTTTCATATACATCATTCCACTGGAAGTTGGCTCTATTGTGTGTCAACTTAGTTAGAGGTTCTGAAATAGAGGAAAAACCATCAACAAACCTTCTGTAGTAACCTGTCAACCCTAGGAAGCTTTGAACTTATGTGGGTGTTGTTCGCCTTGGAAAATATTTCACGACATCTATCTTTTTTCAATCAACCCTTATTCCTTTATCAGATAGAATATGACCCAAGAATGCCAGTGATTTTGACCAAAATTCATATTTGGAAAATTTGGCGTACAACTACCGATCACAAAAAACTTGTAATACTTGTTGTAAGTGATTCACATGATCCTTTTCCAATCTTGAATACCCCAAAATATCATCTATAAATACTATTACGAACACATCCAGGAATGGCTTGAACACCCTGTTCATTAAATGCATGAAAATTGTTGGTGCAATTTTTAGCCCAAATGACATATGAGAAATTCAAAATGACCAAATCTTGTTCAGAAAGTTGTTTTAGGTATATCTTTCTCCTTCACCCTCACTTGGTGATAACCTGATCTCAAAGTGATTTTTTAAAACCATCGACACCTTGTAACTGATCAAATAAATCATCAATCCTTGGGACAAAATATTTGCTCTTAATTGTAACTCTATTCAATTGTTGATAGTCGATACATATTCCCAACGTGTCATCCTTTTTACATACACATAACACTGGTGTACCCCAATGGGACACACTAGGCCTTATAAAACCCTTCTCCAGCAAGTCTTTTAATTGCTCCTTTAATTCACGTAATTCTATTGGGGCCATTATATATGAAGGGATAGAGATAGGTTGAGTGTTTGGAAGTAAATCCAAACCAAAATCTACTTCTCGTTATGGAGGTAAACCTGGAAGCTCTTCAGGAAACACATCAAATAATACATTCACTATTGGAGCAGATTGAAGAGTTGGTGATTCTGTCTCCATATCCCTCACTATAACTAGATGACATATATATCCCTTCTACATCATCTTCCTTGCCTTAAAATAAGAGATAAACTTACCCTTTGGTGCCCCAACATTGCCTTCCCGTTCAAGGACTGCTTAATTTTGAAAGTGGAAGCACACTCTCTTAGTTCGGCAATCCACGGTGGCATAGAAAGAAGCTAACTTCTCACTACTCGATTCTAGTCTTGATAGCGCCTGCAAGTTCCCACCTACAAGCAAGCCAAAAACCCAAACCCAAGGGTGTCTATCCTAGCATCTACTCTAGTCCATATCAACAAACATATAACGGAATCTCCCTAGAACCTGGAAGTCAGTTGTACATATTCACAGAAATGAAAGGATACATATAGCCAAAAACATAATCTAGTATATATACAACCTAAGAGTGCTCCAACAAAATACATAGTACTACAGTACATGGCCAAAGTCTGAAAATAAAATACAACCATCAAAAGAAGGACACTCTAACAAAGCAAGAGCTGTCGTGCTCACAGAAGGAGTTTCTTGCACTCCTAGATCCCCAAAAATCAGCGCCCCTGACTAGTACGTGGACCTGCACCATGGGAAGATGCAGAAGTAGGGGTGAGTACCAGAATAAGGCTCCCAATAAGCATCATCGATCGGCTAAGTGAAATAAATACATAAGGAAGCTCAATTGTATCTAAAAGCATTAGACCCATTAGATCACCCTAGAATCTCAACTAAAGAACTCCTAGTATAACAAAATACACCATCTGACGAGATTGTGAGAACCCATACCACAACTTCCATCAAACCAGAAACACAAGTATTGTAGATGGGTGTAAGGCCCTACTATCTATACTTGTATGCCACCCAGGGCCTCATAAGCCTAACGTTACACCTATGCATAGTGTAGAACTACTAAGCCATCACTAAAAACCATAGAACCATCATAGAACCCATAGACTCATCATAGTGCCCAACTCACCACATCATTAGAACAAGAGTTGATTGTACGTAGGTGTAATACCCTAGTGTCTAAGCTTGAACGCCCCTTGGACCACCATACACCTAGGAGGTACACCCACATACAATCAGGGTATGATAGGTTGAGTGGATCTATGGGTAACAATCAATCCCTCGTCCCCCAACATCACAACAATAACCAGGTCCTCGAGCCCTTCCGACCTGGTCTTCGGTCGGGCATTCATCCAGGACTAAACTGTCTTACCGTAAATATAATAGAGAGACGTATCCCCTCGGGAGAATGAATCCCTTATTAGAATAATCAATAGTATCTCACATCAAGTAATAGTCACGGGGCCCCGCCCAACATAATATTAAAGGTGTCCTCGACTAAAACTCATTTGGTGCTCAATCCTTAAAATTTATATCCGCCACCAAACGCTCAGTCGTGACCACCGGGTCACAAGGTCGGCGAGGAGCTTCACCCAAGACTGTACACTACATACATGGCCACCACCACTATAACAATGACGGGTAGCTTCACTGGGACAAGGTGTCAATAGTTATTTTTCTGACCAGTATATTCACATCCAGAACTCCAAGTCATGTCGCGCCCAGAGTCATTGTAGGCAACGATGCTCTCAAAAGTAGGTATCCCATGAAACCCATGACCACTACCACTTTGTGGCTAATGACAACTCTCCTATAATCTCATGTAGGCAGAAGCCAAACCCAACGACAAATGATAGTACATAAAAGTGTAGACCTCAATCATCCGAATAGAATTAGGCCAAAAAGAAAACCACGTCATAATCTAGCCAACCACAGGTAATGGAAGTAAAAATGGGGTAATAACAAGAATATCATAAGTGCTCACAACAACTAGGCCTAAAAACATTATGTTATGCCAGAAGTCAAGTCATAATGTGGCAAGAATCAACAAGTAGTCCCATTGTCATCATATCACATCATATCGGACAATAAAACCCCATAGGTATTAGATAGATCAGAAAACATACCTATCCACGGTACCAACCCACATATGGCCCTTACTAGGACTCCCACCAACTCCGAAATACTCATATATACACATATATGCATCAAGATTATAGTATTCACAACCAACCATGCAAATTACAATCTCATAACCCCAACACTGTGCATATCAGATCCTACTAGCATCTCATATGTATCTCAGGCTCCGCATGCATGCAATTTTACTCAATCTAAGGTTTAGGGAAAACCTAGCCTACTTAAAAATGTCACCTCGCTCCGAATCAGTCCAGCCGTGCTTTACCCTTCCTGACAGCCTCCCAAAATTGCTCCACTATTAAAATATAGTCCATAAATTGACATGATTAATTCGGCTGCATTATCTCAAGAAATAGATGCATTTAGGCAAAAAGGGCTAAAAATAGAAAAAATTGCCCCCTGCTCGAAATCCAAAATAAAAATTTCAAAAATGACCCCCACGATATCCAAAGCCTACAACAAAATATTTTGCCCAAAAGGGGGAGAAAAAGCCTAAAAACAGAGTTGAAAACTTTATCGAAAGAAAATTTCCTTCAAAACTTTATCCGTCTATATTTTAAAAAATTAGAGAACTACAACCAACACCTAGCTAATCATCGAGTTCTCCTCAGAACGTAGAACAATTTAGGCTAAGATTTCATTCAATTCCATCAAGATTCGATTAAGAAATCAACATACAAAGTTTTTACCAAAACCAAAAGCAATAGAAGTTAAAATAGGAAATTACGTTGAAATATGCGCCATCTCCCAAAACCAACTTCACCAAAGTAATCTTTGCAAAAATTCGAGTCACCTGAAATTTCGAATCACCAAAAATGGAATTGAAGTGACCTTTTTACGAACTTAGGATCTCTTAGAGAAATGCTAAATCACGAGGTTGATGATGCCTTTATAGACCTCAACGCCCTTGTCTAAGATCGCGGATCAAGCCCCGTGAACACAGAGGCATGGGGAAATTTCCCTTCTCCGCAAATGCTGAAGGCTCTCCTAAACGCAGAGCTTTAGACATGCCACTTTGCAAACGCACCAGGCCCTTTCATGAAGGTAGAGGGTTAGCTCACTTAGTGTTGTACTAGCACAGTCTCAAAGTTCTCCGAGCCATTCTCCAGGCTCTCAAAGTCCAATTTATGCAAATGAATAAAATAACCACACTGATTACATTTTGGATCCTATGGTGCAGTTTGATTTTCCAATGAAGCCTTTTTACGGAAAAAAGAGCACCTCACTTCTTTTCAGCTAAATTAAGTTGAAAGAACTGAGGGGGTCAAAACGCAATTGGATGACCCCAACAACTAGCGAAAGGTCATTTTAGACAACTTTTGACATTCTAGAGCTGACCACTCCATCAATTTTTAATTTTGAGCACGTTAAGCTGGGTTTTTATAGAAATGCCATTTTAGCTACTAGTTGGTCTCACTTTGTAACTTTCAGATCAAAACCATAATGAAACCCACCATTCTCGAACCAACCACCCTCCTAGCACAAATCGGTCATTCTAGAACCAACGGAACTGTCAAAATCTAATTTTGAGGTCGTTTACCAGGGTTTTGTCTGAAAACTCATTTTAGCAAGTTTCAACTCCTCACCAACTCGCAAACTTGCACAATTCTAAACCAAAATATCCCCTAGCCATTCCGACAATCCCAATAGGTCATAATAAGTTTGAGGTCACTATACAAAAGCTCATAATAATATAAATGATACACAAACACAAAATTGACCTACAGGGTCATTACAACATCCCTCACTTAAAAGACTTTTTTCCGCAAAAGTAAAGTAAAGGAAGACTATATGGCTCAAATAGGTTGGGGTGCTTCTCTCGTATCTGTGCCTTCATCTCCCAAGTAGCCTCCTCAACCAGATGATGTCCCCACTACACCTTAACCATTGGTATGATCCTGGAATGCAACTTTCTGATATCCCTGGCTAAAATTGCAACTAGCTCCTCAGAAAATATCAGACGATCATCTATCTCAACTGTATCATACTACAACAAATGAGAATTATCTAGAACATATCGGCGCAACATCAATACATGGAACACAGGGTGAATATCCGAGTATGTTGGAGGCAGGCTAACTCATAAGCGACTGGCCTAACTAGCCTCCAGATCTCAAAAGGCCCAATGTACTGGGGACTCAAATTACCCCATCTCCTGAACCGCATGACCCTTTTCAGGGGTGAGACTCTCAGAAATACACGGTCACCAACCTCAAATTGCACAAACTAGTGTTTGCGGTCAGCATAACTCTAGTGCCAACTTCGAGCTATCCTTAGTCTATCCTAAACAACTCGGACCCTATCCAGGGCATCCCGCAACAAATTTGTCCTATACAAACTTGGCTTTGATAACTCAAACCACCTAAATAGAGTACGACATTGTCGACCATATAATTCCTTAAATAGAGCCATCTAAAAATTAGTATGATAGTTATTATAAGATAACTCAACCCAACTGGCCCAACTGAACTCCGAACTCTAACATGCAAGCCCATAACATATCCTCCAGAAACTGTATAGTGTGCTTGGATTGTCCATTAGTCTGGGGTGAAATGTTGTGCTCAAATCAATTCAGATGCCCAACGCTCACCAAAAATCCCTCCAAAAGCTAGATGTGAACTGTGACCCTCGGTCAGATATGATCTATATAGGCACTCCATGTAACTGAACTATCTCCTTAATATAAACACGAGATAACCACTCAGAACTGAAGGTAGATCGACTTGGAATGAAGTGTGCCGACTTATCAACTGATCAAATATCACCCAAATATTGTCATGACCTCTGAAAGTATGGGGAAGCCCTACAACAAAGTTTATAGTCACACGTTCCCACTTCCACTAGGGAATAGGCAATGGCTGGTATATCCCACCAGGCAACTGATGCTCAGCCTTAACCTGTTGTTGACTAAGGCAACATGATACATAGTCTGCAATATCTCTCCTCATACCATCCACCAGAAATGTTGCCTCAAATCTCGGTACATCTTAGTTATATCGAGGTAAATAAAATATCTAGAATCATGTGCCTCTTATAGGATCAACTACAGCAAGTCCCTCTCTAGGAACGCACCACTAGTCATTGAATCTAAGAACCCTATTTGAATGAATTATTGCCTGACCCCCAGCACCCTACAACACTATGTCTCAGAGACACCTATGACCATCCTCAAACTATCGGGCCTAAATTTGATTAACTAGTGATGATTGAGCCCCAACAAAGGCCAAAACTTAGCTGGAATCTGAAATATCCAATCGGACCAACTGATTAGCTAGGGACTGAATATCAAAAGCCAACGATTGCTCCTTAACTACCAAGTTTGCTAGGCTACCAAAACTCACCGCCTTTCAGCTCAAGGCATCTGTTACCTTATTTTCCTTACTCGGATGGTGTAAAATAGAAACTTCATAATCAGCTAACAACTCAATTCACCATCTGTGGCAGGAAATAAAATCCCACTGAGTCATAAGGTACTATAAGCGCTGGTGGTCTGTATAAATATCACATTGCACACCATACAAATAATGCCTCAAGATCGTAAGCACAAATACTACCACTGCCAACTCTAAGTTGTGAGTGTGCTAGTTATGCTTGTGGGCTCAAATTGGCGATAAGCATAAGCAATAACTTTACCCTACTTTATCACTACATAACCCAACCAAATATAAGAGGCATCTCAATAAACCACAAAGTTCTCTCCCTCAACTGGTAGGGTCAGGACAGGAGCGGTAGTTAACAACTCCTTCAGCCTAAAAACGCTAGCCTCATACTCATCGGACCATACAAAAGGCATACCTTGGCGACTCAATCGAGCAAATGGAGAGGTAATGGTGGAGAAGCCCTTAATAAAACCATCTGCAATACCCTACTAAAAAAAAACTCCAAATCTTTGTCACTTAAGTAGGCCTATGCCAGCTACGAATTGCCTCAACCTTAGTTGGATCCACACTAATTCCCTCATCGGACACCACGTGACCCGAGAAGGTCACAAACTCAAGCCAGAACTTATACTTAATAAACTTAACATATAACTTGTGGTCTCAAAGCGTTTGAAGCAAAATATTGAGGTGTTGGGTATGCTTCTCTCGGCTCAGCAAATAAACTAGATTAACATTAATAAACACAATGATAAAAGAGTCCAAATATGGCTGAAACACCCTAGTCATCAAGTCCATGAATGCTGCAAGGGCCTTACATAGCCCAAATGGCATGACTAGGAACTCATAATGCACGTAACAAGGCTGGAAGGCAGTCTTCTGAACATTATCTACTCAGATCTTCAACTGATGATACCCCAATCTCAAATCAACCTTAGAAAACACTAAGGCCCCCTGCAATTGGTCAAATAAGTCATCAATACGTGAAAGAGGATAACAGTTCTTTCCATCACCTTACTTATCTGTCGATAGTCAATACATATTTGGAGAGCTTCATCTTTCTTTGTCACAAACAAGAAAGGAGCTCATTAGGGAGAAATACTCGGTTGAATGAACCCTAGATCTAGCAAAATCTGAAGTTGTGAATTGAGCTCCTTAAGTTCTATAGGAGCCATCCGATATGGAGGAATAGATTTGGGCTTAGTGCCTAACTCAAACTCTATAGAAAAATCAATCTCTCACACAGGTGAAAACCCAGGAAAATTTGTCAGAAACACATCCAAAAACTAGCACACAATCGGTATGGACTCCACAAAAGAAGTCCCAATTATCACATCACGCATATAGGCCAAATAAGTTGAGCACCCTACCAATATCAATCTCTAGTCGTGAACATATGATATAATACCCATCGAAACCCAAGTTGCAGACCTCTGCCAAACTACTAGAGGTATCCCCAATATCGCCAAGGTAACATTCATAGAATAACAATCTAAAACATCATGATGTAGGGCTAACTAATCCATACCCAAAATGAGATCAAAATCAAGAATATCAAGGAGTATAAAATCAGCCTGAGTATCAAAACCCTAAAGAGTAATCAAAAAATCTCTGTAAGCCCACTCTACTATAAGTGAATCCCTTAGTGGGGTCGATACCTGAATCAAAGAGAAAAAAGACACAAGAGTCACACCCAAGAGAGTAACATAATACACCAAGACATAAGAATACATAGAACCTGGGTCAAATAAGGTTGAAGTTGGTTGATGGCATATAGTAATAATACCTTTGATAACCTCATAAAAAGCTTTGGCCTCGACCTATGCTTGTGTGGCATAAAAGTGGCCAGACAACTTCCTCCTCGAACATCATTGTTGCCTCTGGCTCTACCGCTCCTAGTGAGCTCTCTGATACCCTTATGGTCTCTATACTGATTATCTCGACGACCATGATCCTGGTCGCTGCCCCTGCCACCCGTTATAGGAGCCAACCTAACTTGTTGTGGGGCAATAAGTACTGCCCCTTGCTCAGGACTACCTCTAAGCTAATGATTTGGTGGCCCACACCCAAGACACCTGATACAACCCTATGTCTAAGATCATGGTCGTACTAACCCGACCCAGCTACCTTTGAATCCTAGCTACCCACTAAAGAAGTCACAACCGGCCCTGATGAAAAAGTGTCACACTCCCACTGTCTGTGCTCAGTGGAATAAGAGGAGTCATCCCTACTAGAAGTACCTGGGCCCCGAAACTGCACTGCTCCCTACGGCTAAACCGAGACCTTTAGGACAACAGGCTCCACTGGTGCCTAAATTGGAGGAGTTAAATCTGGAGTAGCACCCTACTATAGGGATCTAAGTGTAGCAAGTATCTGTCAAAGAACCATCTGTACCCCTGGTGCGACGACAAAAGAAATTAGGGGAGTTGGTCCCTCTAGCTGCGGCTAAGCTGAGTCATCCAACCTCTTCTTCTTGAGCTTGGAGGTCAGCTACCTATTTGAGACTGATGATGAAACCCCTCGCCGATCCTCTCCATGACCTAAGAGATGTGTCCACGATGGCATACCTGCGAAATGGACAGGGTTAGACTTTTAGAAACCTAAAGGTCATTTGACAAGATGTACTACAAGAATCAACAAAACAGAAAAGTTCCTAATGTAGCCTCCTGGATATAAGCTACGGACGTCCCTGCACCCATCAACAGGACTCTACCAGATAGAGACTCCGTACAATTAAGACCAGTGAACCTTAGGCTCTGATACCAACTTGTCATGATCAAATTTCAGTCAAGATAGCACGTTCTAGGTCCCACCTATAGGCAAGCCAAAAATTCCAACCCAAGGGTGTTTTTCCTAGCATTTAGTCCAATCCACATCAACAAAGTCACAATGTATAACAGCATATACCTAGAACATGGGAGTTAGTTGTACATAATCATTGTAATAAAAGGATACTTATAGCTAAAAACATAATATAGTATATATATAATTCGAGAGTGCCCTTACAAAATACATAGTACTATAGTACATGGTCAGATTCTGACAACAAAAGATGAACATCAATAGAAGTAGATGGTGACAAAGTCAGATCTCTCGATACATAACAAAAGAAGTCTCTTGCGCTCCTAGATCCCTAGATTAGTGCGCCCGTCTAGTTCCTAGACTTGTACCATGGGAAGATGCAGAAGTAGGGGTGAGTACGAGAATAAGACACCCAATAGGCATCATCAGTCGATTGAGTGAAATAAATGCATAAGAAAGCACAAATATATCTAAAAGCAGTAGACCAATCAGATCACCCCAAAACCTTAATTAAACCACTCCTAGTATAATGAAACATACCATTTGATGAGACTAAGGGAACCCATATCATAACTGCCATCGAACCAAAAGCACAAATATGATACACGGGTACAAGACCCTACTATCTATGCATGTACATCACCCATGCCCCTATGAACCCATGAGGTACACCCGCACATAGTGTAGAACTACTAGGCCATCACAAAAAAACATAGAACTATTACATAACCAATTGAACCATCACAGAGCTCAACTCTTCACATCATCAGAACAAGGGTCAGTTGTATGTGGGTGTAAGGACCTGGTGTCTAAGCCTAAATACCTACTGGACACTCATAATCCCATGCAAAATCAGGGTCTGAAAAGCTGAGAAGATCCACATGTAACATTCGAGCCATAGGCCCTTAACATCACAATAATAATCGGATCCTCGACCCATTCTGACCCTGCCTCCAGTCGGGTAGTCACAAAAGGTAAAAGTGGTTTGATCATAAATATAATTGTGTGACGTATCTCCCAGGGGAGAAATAATCCCCCAAGAATAATCAATAGTTTCTCACTTAAGTAACAATCACGGGGCCATGCCTCACAAAATATCAACGGGGTCCTCAACCCAAAACTCAATCGACACTCAAACCATAAAATCTGCATCTACCACCAGGTGCTCAGTTGTGTCCATCGAGTCACAGGTCAGCAGGGAGCATTACCCAAGATCAGAAGCTACGAACATGGCCACTACCACTTTGTAACAACCCCAGAAATTTTTGAACATTGTGATGTTGATTGAGGCCTTATTTGAACCTATCTTGGTTAGCTTATGAGTTTTTTAAGTCTCTCTTACATGACCATCTTGGAAGCAATTGTATTGGTCAAGTTTTGCTTGGCATCTTATGGGAGTACTGACTTTAAATGACCTTACCTATTGGTACGAGATGAAATATATGGTCCACGACATATCAAATCAAATCTCTTTGAGTTATCTTTCTAATGCACTTAGTTTCACTCAATTCGGAGTTCGAATG
Source organism: Solanum aculeatissimum (assembly GCA_038996855.1). Lineage (NCBI taxonomy): Eukaryota > Viridiplantae > Streptophyta > Magnoliopsida > Solanales > Solanaceae > Solanum > Solanum aculeatissimum. The sequence goes on along the minus strand of JBCEWC010007755.1, from coordinate 397 downwards.
TTGATGTTATGGCTTTCACAGTGAGACTACCTGCACAGGAAAGCATTCTAGAAATGGGAGGAGAAGTATTGGATAAGGCACTGCCTCATGGCAGGCTCGCGGGCCGTGTGTGGACTCACGGTACATGGGGCAGGCTGTATGACCTCCCACGAGGTGTGGTAAAGTGTTTCGGGATGTCCTTGGTCTACTGATTGATTCTATGTATAATGTTAACGTTCTGGAGATCACGTCGTCTTGACGGTGGGGTTCATAGGCCATGTGGAGGCTCAAGACCTGTGAACATGTCCGTGTGGTATTCCAGTAAGCAGCTGTCACGACCCGGATAGGGGGCCTAGATGTGACATGGTGAAAGAGGACCCAAAGACCCTCAATCAAGCCATCATAGCATCTTCACATT
>JBCEWC010007754.1:0-20964 GCA_038996855.1 Solanum aculeatissimum | reverse complement strand
AACTAACTTAAAAAATATTATTCCCAAATACATCAAAATTATTTTGTAAATGTCTTATTCAAAAAGAACTAAACACCCTATAATAGGAGTGTTAAACAATGGAGGAATTTATCAAAGCTTACTAATAAAACATCAACTTGTGGTGTAATAAAAGAAATGGGAACTTCCATTATTGCATTTCCACGATCAACTGTCTGCTGCTTATCCATCTTCTAATAAGAAATATCAAACACTAAGTCATATATTATGTTAAATTAAAATTGTGTGAAGTGATATTAGAGAAAATTATCAAACAAATTCATTTAAAGAAATAAATATGAAAATTTCTAGTTTTATAGAAATTTATATATGTGCATTAATTTTTAAAAACTTGATAAAAAATCTAGAATCTATCAAACAAATTAAAAAAACTAGATGTTTTCCAAAAGTATTATGCTTTCAGTAACAAGAGCAATTATTTTCTTGAGAAATCCAAAATTCTTTGTAACTCTTCTAGCATCATGACATGAAAAAAAATACTTTCTGTTCCTGTTAAAAGAAATTATAGTTTCAAAAGTTATACTAACTAATTTATCTTTTAATATATTTATTTATAACATAATTTAAGAGGAGTAATAATGGTAAGTCAAGTTCTCTATGCTAATTCAATGTTTGTTCAAATTTCTTCAAAATCGCCGTGCTTATTTAATGTCTATTAATATAACTTTTTATATGGATATAAATAGTTCAAAAGACTTTAGTATGTAGTGAGTTTAATCAAGGATATATATTAAGTTTTTCCATTTTTATCACAGATTTTCTATCGAGGGTATGTCATAGTAATTTTCTAAATCATGTCTAATTTGGATTTGAAACAAAAAGATCTATATGTATTTAATACTTTATAAAATTCTCTCTATACATATAAAAACTCTTAACACCAAGTTGAGTTGAAACCTTCCTTACCGATTGAGTCTTGATATAGGATTCTATGAAGTTAGGCGATCCAATAACTTTTAAGTTGTTAATTTATGTTAAGATACTTTCTGAATTATTGTAAGCGTATCGGATGTGGTTTAAGATTATAAGAGACATCCAAAGTCAAGCAAAGTTCAAATACATTTCTATCGGCTAAGTTTCAGTTTGAGTTCATATAAGGGTCAAATTTGAATAACCATATATCTCAACACATAATGAATTAGGTGACCCATTACCTATTAAATTAGATGACTTTGAGTCCTCTTTCCAACGCTGCCAATTTTGCCTTATTCAGAGTTTGCAGTAAAGCATTACGACCATTTTACTGAAGCATGTCTGAGTTGCACAATTCGACAAGTTGAATACCAATTCGGCGCATTGCCGAATTTGATCGCTGAATGGTTTCGAAAACCTCAAAAAGATGTAATTTTAGGCGATCTAAAGGTCCCATATGGTGGTTCACTGATTGGTTTAGCAATGGGACCTTTAGATTACCAATTTGGCCGACAAAACTCATTAAAGAATATTTTTTTTCAATTTTGATGATTTATTACTTCTTCAGAAGGATATTTTTTATATTTTACCCTTAATTAACATCCCTAACCCTATCTTATAGCCTAATAACCTCCCCATTAACGCATAAACCACTGAAACATCAAATTTCTCACTTTCTAAATTCTCCCGAGGAAGAATCTAGGATTCTTCATCTTTAAGATTCAGATCAAAAGTTCTTCAAATTTTCTCTTTCATGTATGTAAGGCTATCTAATGGATAAATATTCTTTACTTGATCAAATTCTTGGCCGATAATTTGAGGATGAGGCATTGGTTGAATGTAAGAGTTAGTAATTATGGGGAGATGGTGGTCGGGCATCTATAGATTGAGATGAGGTATTGTTGTATGATATTTCTCTATGTGTTCCTAAAGTTGGGGGTTTGATTTGATTTGTCCTTCATCAGGCCCATGACTCCAAATACTCTATGCATCTCAGGCACTGTAGAGATGTACGATGAGTTTAGGCAATATTACTAGTGGTATGGTATGAGGAGAGACATCGTAGATCATGTGTCCCATTCCTTAGATGCCAACAAATAAAGGTCAAGCATCAGAAGCCTAGTGGGGAGTTTCAGATATTACCCATTCTCGAGTGAAAATGGGAGCGGATCACCATGGACTTCATGATAGGTTTTCCCTGGACCTCCAGAGGTATTGATAGTATATGGGTCATCATAGATCAACTGACTAAATCTGCTCATTTCCTCCTAGTACAGTCTACTTGCAATACACAGTGGATAGCCTAAATTTATATACAGGAGGTGGTCCATTTACATAGGGTGCCAGTTTCCATTATCTCATATCGGGGGTCACAGTTTACAACTAACTTCTGGAGGGCTTTTAAAAGGGAGTTAGGCAGCTGGGTGGACCCTAGTACTACATTTCACCCCTAAACAGATGGTTAGTCGAAGTGTACTATTTAGGTCCCAGAGGATATGTTGCGGGACTATGTATTAGAGTTTGGGGGTCAATGGAATTAGTTTTTACCCCTAGCATAGTTTCCGTACAATAGAAGCTACCATTCGAGTATTCAGATGGCCCTAGTTGACGATCTATATGGTAGGCATTTTCACACTCCTACTGGTTGATTTGAGTACTCAAAGCCTTGGATTCATAATACAAATCTACTAGAGAAAGCCTTAGCTAGGGTTCAGGTGATTCAAGACAGGTTGATAAGCGCTTAGAGCCAACACAAGAGTTATGGTGGCAGTAGAGGCCACCCTTTATCCTTTGGTTTTACGAACTGGGTGTTTCTGTGGGTATCGCCCTTGAAAGGCATAAAGTGAGATTCGATAGATGGGGTAAACTTAGTCCCCTGTATATTGGGCCATTTGAGATTTTAAGGTGAGTTAGTGAGGTTGCATATGAGTTGGCCTGCCTCAGCATTTTTAGTTATCCATTCAATTTTCCATGTTTCTATGTTGCGTCGGTACATTCTAGATGAGCTCAAGTGATGATTCTATTGAGTTGGATGACCGTTTGACCTTTGTTGAGAAGATGGCAGCTATACTAGCCAGGGATGTCCGTTAGCTTCTTTACAAATCTATTCCTATGGTTAAGGTCCAGTGGCGACACCACTATTTAATTTTAAAGAGGCTACTTGGGAAATTGAGCAGGAGATGCAGGAGTAGTTCCCCAATTACTTTGATCCCTCAGGTATGACTTTATACTTACTTTCATAGATGAAGTTTCTTTTAGTAATGGATGTTGAAATGACCCAGAGGGTCATTTTGTATATACTACATCATTTCTACTTTTAGAGTCTTCCTATAGCGACCCCAAGTCATTTATGACCTGCTGGCATTAGTAGCTTGAGTTCTTGGTCGTTCATGTGGATATTGTGCAGTTTTCTGTGCTTTGGAAGGCCTTATATGTTGAAAAGTTTATGTTCGTGTCAAATGTGAGTGAATGACCTCATAATGGAAGTTTGACATTTCTATCAACACCAAATTGGCCAAATTAGGATAGAAGCATGATCAGCTCAAATATTAAGACTTTTGGTGTTAGTTTGTATCGTATTTAACATTTTAGCCTTTTAAACTAGCCAAATAGTTGACATTGGTCAATAATCTTGAAAAACCTGCTTAAATAAATGTTTTAATAGAGCAATTAGCTCTAGAATGTCGAGTTTGTTCTAGAATGACCTTTCATTCTATTTGTGTGGCTTCCAGACTCATATTGAGCCCCTCGATGGAATTTGGCTAAAAATGACCATGGGAGTGGAACCCATATTCAGTCATAACGACCTTGTATAAAAATTTCAATTGTACCTTTAACTTTGGAATGTCGAATTTTGTAAAGTGGCATAGTTCGCTTGTGTTCATGTGCTTCTGGATGAATTTCGAGTACCCCATCAAAAATTTTGAAGTTGGAAAAAGTTAGTGTTTCAACTGGTTTTTGGTGCAGGTGACCTTACTCTTCGCGAATGTTGTTTAGGGGTCACAATTGTGGAGGTCAGATCCATATGATCTTCATGAATATAGGCCAGTGGCCACGATCGTTGAGGTCTAGTCCTACTGACCTTCACGTATATGGGCCATAGGCCACAATCGTGGAGGTCAGCAATGTAGTACTCTGTGATCACGGAGCACTGTTCACGTGATCGCAGAGCATTATTCAGCGTGATATCAGAGGTCATGTTGATGGCCAATATATTTTAGTTTAGTGTTTCTGACCCGCTCCAAGTATACACTTCTAAGGGAGATAATTTCCTCAAACTGTGCTAAAATTAGGCAATTCAAAGAGCTAATTTGTGTGGAACTTAATAAGGAACACGTTGTCGAGTTTGGAACATGGCTTGAGACTTCTGGTTAAGGTAAAATCTTAATATTAGTTGTTGTATTTCGGTATTTAGGATTGAATTCTTTGATGATTTGGGAGGTGTGATAATTGAACATTATGAGTCCATTTTCAGTGAATTTTGGGCCTAAACTGTGGGGATTTCCACAAGGAACGTCATGGCTAACTTTGTTTCAACTGTGGGGGATCCGTTTGCAGTATTTTTCTGTATTTAGTTGTTGGCTTAGTAACGTTTCTTATCTAAAGATTGGGTTTTCTTGATTGTTGTCCAGGTATTTTTGAGCTCCAAATTATGTCCCATTTTCGGACAAAAGCCCCAGGAGTTGGTTAGGAGCTAATTTTTTTGTCAATTCTTGAATTTCTGGAACAGGTCACACATTTCTCCATTTTAGGCCCCAAAAATTTTCCTTTTTTACTTCTCATGAATTTAGTGTCTAAAGGATCATAATAACATTCTGAGTCTGTTTTGACAATGTGACACCATTCAAGGCCATTCGAAAGGGAAAGGCTCTGGCAGAGTAAGTTGGAGTGTGCATGATTGGCCTACAGGTAAGATACAATTCTCTTTCTTTAGATTGTGCAGGTCTGTGTGAAATCAAGTTAAATTAGTTAGAATTTGGGTTTGGGTAGCCTATGTGTATGCCTTAGGTATTAGAATTCATGAGTTAGATCTTTACCAGGATTATTGGGTAACTGAAAGCATCTGCACTTTTTTCTTAGTTGTTAATATTGTTAGTAATACCATTTCATTGTATATTCATGTTGTGAAGCATGGTGGCCTTAGTATAGGATGGCAAAAACTTGCTTTTTCCCTGATGCTATTTTGGTTGGCTTAGATCCTTATAGAATGGCATAGTAGACTAGGGTCTGATAGTTGAGCCTTAGTTAGGCAGTAACATGTTGAATAAACACCCTATTATTCATAATTCCCTAAGTTGGTAGTTAGACCCCGGTTCGGTTGGTTTTTTATTTTAATAGATGACTCGATAGTTACTTTAGATCTATTTGTTAAGGATGGAAAGTCTCAGTGGCATTAGCATATAGATGGAAGAAAGGAAAGTTTGGAAACTTTGACTAGTCCTAGGCGAGCATCCGGGTATTGGATAGTCCCAACCTCTACTTTTTTATTCACCGAGCAAGCATTTGGGTATTGAAAAATATCGACCATGACCACTTTTATCTTATCTAGGCGAGCATCCGATATTGGATAGTCCTGGCCTCAACCTTTTTATTAATCAGGTGAGCATCCAAATATTGGAAAGTTTTTGCCTCGACCCTTCTTATCTTATCTAGATGAGCATCCAAGTATTGGATAGTCCTGGCCTCAATGTCCTTATTAGTCAGGCAAGCATCCAACTATTCAGAAGTCCCGACCTTGACCCTTCTTATCTTATATAGGTGAGTATTTGGGTATTAGATAGTCCCAACCTTGTCTTCCTTATTAACTACGCGAGCATATGGATATTGAGTAGTCCCGATCTCAACCCCTCTTATACTATTCAGGCGAGCATCCCAGTATTGGATAGTCCCGACCTCGACCTCCCTTATTAATTGGGAAAGCATTTGGGTAGCAGTAGTCTCAACCTCTATATCCAGTTCATATACGGTCTTTCTACTCTTAGGTACTTCTGATTTAGGGTAAGTTTTGGTTCCTCAGATTGCAATATGATAGATTCCTTACTTCGTTAGATTTCATGGTTATATTTTTTTTGTATCCCAGTTAGGATCATGCAGGCTTGGTTGGGTGTAGATAGCATAACATTTCGATTAGAATTCTCCTAATTGTGTAATTGTTCGCTTTTGCCATTAAGATCACCTGTTTGACGCTAAAATGTTAGAGACTTATTACATAAAAGGGTTGATAGAGAAGACTTTCATATTGAACAAAATATTCTCAGCCCTTGAAGTATCACCTCTTTGGGTTTTGGGTCATTTTCTCTAAGTTATGAGAAGAGACTTAAAAAACAGACTTACATGAGCATTTTGCCTTGCATCGCTATCACGATACGAGTTTCTCAAGTTGTGATGGTACCTATCATAACCTGCAGATAGGTAAGCTAACTCGTAATTCAGAACCATAAGTAACGGGTATAACTACCATGCATAAGACAATATAGGTACATTAAAGAAAAAACTAAACTAAATGTATACAAAGATCCTTCCCAGAACCTGGAAGTCATTAATGAAGAGCTACTACAAACAAAAGAACGAGTACAAGCTCCAAAAGTGAACCACAAATATACAAGATCTGTTTAGTCTCAAAAAGTACAAAATGATGGGTGAACCAAGCTAAAGGAGACAAAAATTATCCAAAAACTTTGAATGCTCACCCTGATCTTTGATATAGGCTGCAACAGCTCGATAAATCAACATTGATAACTGGTGCTCAGACCTACATCAGGAAAGTAGATGCAGACTGTAGTATGAGTACAATAACAGGTACCCAATAGGCATCATAGGCCGACCGAGCAGGAATGGTAAAACCAATATAAAAAAGAAGAATAAATGTAAATCAGAGTCAAATAAGCTATCAATAACTTGTTAATTAACAATTTTTAGGATGAAAATGATGAGTTAATTATTGTTTATGATGTTGTGGGAACCTAAAGTCCCATAAGAATGAATTCTTCATATAAACTATTTTAACGGGTGAATGAAGTGATTAGGCTATTGTGGTCATGGAAAAATTATTGTATGATGAAATAACTCTTAGGTAATGAATTAGACCTTGAGAAAAGGTAGAATAAAATGGGTTTTAATCTTCAAGGTCATTGAAAGAGTAGATGATTAAATACTTTCATATTTGTTTGTTTTAGACTTTCAATATTTTGAGGCTTTGAGGAAAGAAAAGGCTCATGTAAATTGGCTTGCTCGATTAAAGTTCTTCGGTTGAGGTAGCTTACAATTTACCTTGTGTTAGACTTTAATTAGTTATGTGTATGTATGGTAAATCTATAAAGTATGTTGATTAGTCCGCAGACATAGTTAGAAATTAATATTTGATGATATGTAATGATGATAGTTAGAAATTAATAACCTGTAATGATGATATGTACTTGTTATATTCATTGTATTTGATATTGTTCACCTAAGAGATAACTAGACAGAGAACATATTAAGATATGTGGAGGTAATGAGAATATATATATATATATCATATATCATATTATACTAAAAGTGGGAAGCTCTTAACTCAAAAGTTGGATTACCATTTTGCTCCTATACTTAATTAATTAATTATTTAAATAAATAAAAAATTAATTAAATATTATTTATTCACATAATTGCAGAATCAATTATGACAAAAAAAACTGATTTCAGCTATAAATTTTGTATTTAGAATAATGAATCAGTTTTGTTTCTTTCTATCTTCCACAGTAGTGAGATACTTTTATGGTCTTTTAACATTTTCAATTAAATTTTATATAATTATCTAATCACTATATACTATCTGTATAAGATTTCTATTGAATTGTTTTCTCTCCATAAAAATGATTGTTTTCCTACTTAGGGCACTTTATTCTGCAACTTTCCAAGTTAGTATTTTTTCCCCTCAATTTCTTCTGTGATAACGTTGTATATTGATAATATAGTATATATTTGTTTACTAATGTCTGGTTCATATATTATTTAAATTCTACTATGTGATATTTATAAATTAATTTGTATTTATCAACATTCTTCCGAAAGTTTGAATAATAAGGATAAATTATGTGAAGGAATAAACGTGTGAAGCACGTTCCTATATATTAGTATATATATATATATATATATATATATGTATATCAGATAAAGCTTCAATATAATATATGATTGTGATGCATCGAGTACCATGCCAGCATAGTGTATGGTCAACTAGGGCCCTATACCGATCATGACTAGTTGGGAAAGATTAAATTCCCTTAGCGTGTATGTATGAATTAGTGATTGTATGAGAGACAAATGAGACTAATGAGATGCAGTGGATATTCCAATGTGATTCAGTATAGATGTAATTCCATGTTTGTGTGTGACTGCTTATATTTTGCTTGACTTGATGAATTATTGATTATGTTTAGTTGCACATGTCTACTTGCTTATTGAATTTACATGCATATTAGTATATAGTGTTTAAACTGTTGCTACTCCTGCACTGTTCGTTGAGTTCAGATTGTGATCCAAAGTCTTCTACGAGGACCCACATCTAACCCAATTGCATTTCTAATGTAAGGGTAAACTACTCCATCTATCCTACACAAATCTTCTAGAGGACAGATGTTTATCTCCTTTAGACATTATTTTATTTATTCAGTTTATGACTATTCTTAAATATTTAATTTATAGTCATGTATGATGACTTTTGAATGATAGAGATGTAATACTCTACACATCTACACTTCTTAATCTATTATACTTGACACTTTACTTCCTCCCTTAATATTTTTAACATTGTATTAAATAAGCCAATTATAGTATTTCATTGTTGGTAAAATATGATTCGCCCACCGTAGAGTCAGTGTGGATATCAGTCATGGCGATTTGAAATTGGCAAAGTTTATATGAAAGACTTAGCTTCTTCAATGTCATCATTCAAGGATATGTCTAGTAGAGTCATGTATAATGGGATGGAAATATTTGTACTACTCTTCAAGAGGCTACAAGACACTAGAAAAATTCAATTCTTTCTTTTCTTTGTGCTATTACTTGATTTAAATTAGTGTCTGGTAATCCAAATTGGTATATGACTTTTTCACTCTTTCCTCTCAAAAATGGTGAGGTGCAAGAGTTGAGGTAACAGAGTTGTTGGTTGCTTTTGTGGTTCACGGTAGAGGATGAGCCAAAGGAAGCAGTCGTGATAGAAAGAGGGTTACAACACCATCTAAGGACAAGGCTCCAATTGTTAACCAAATTAGAGACAGGTTTGAGTCTCGTACTTCTAGATAATCTTATTGTGGGTGCAAATGGCTCAAAACACTTTCATCTATTATGAGTTTAAGCAAGGGTAGAGGTTTGAGATTTCTATTACTTCATTTTTTTAGCAAGGTGCTATCATAATAAAATTTTCAAGACCTCATAGTTTAGATGTAGAACAAAATATGTATATGTGTTAATATTTGAATATGTTCTTTCTCTAAATTATATTTTTCTTCATTATTGTAATAGTTAATTCTATAAGAGTTAATAATACCACATGAACGAAAGCTATCTTGAAAGATCTACCTATTTTTATATGAATGTAGACTTAACTAAAAAAAGAGTACAATAAAAGAAAAGAACCATTTCTTTCATAGCATAATTAACATTAAAAAGTTATTTAAGCACCCATCAAATATATTATACATGGCTTATAAGGAAAAAAAAACTAAACATCTTATAATTGAATGAACTTTTCAAAAGCTTACCTTTGAATCATCAACTTTTAATATTTGAGGAGTGATAAATGATATGGGAACATCCTTTAATATTGTTTCTTCATCACCATAAATATTTTGATCATCCATATTCTAGTAGGAAATAAGGAACACTTTGTTAGATACATTGAAAGACGAAAATATTTTGTGAAGTAATAGAGAAGGTATTAAAAAAAATAATCAAGCTTGCAGGTAATTTATATGTACATGTCAAGTAACATTTTAAGAACTTTATCAAAGTGCTAGAATACCCCCAAAAGAGATGTTTTTCTATCAATCATATGCATTCTGTAACAAGATCAATTATTTGTGGCCATGTATCTCAAAAGATTCACTAAATTTATTGGATATGTAGTAAAAAGTTTAAGCCATAACCAAAATTTCTTTTAAAAAATTAAAATTCTTTGAAAAATCAATTTCTTTAGGTCTATCACAAATAGAATTTATTCTCACCTATAGCAAAAATAATTTCTCTTTTAATAGACAAACCCAAGATAATCAATCTCCTCTATTTTGACCTAGATTTATCTACATCCTTAAAATTAAAAAAAAATAAAAGTAAATAGTTAGACAAAGAGAGAAAAAAATAGAAAAGCTTAGATCGATAAAAAAAAAGTTAAGACTATGTTTCGATCTACTGTGATCATGAATTTCTCAAGATTCATTTGATTAGTGATTAAACTTTTCATTTTAAATTTAAATTTCTTTATAAACAAGTTAAGAATTTTGGGAAAAATTAATTTTGAAAACATCTCAGCCTAAGGAAATTGTTCAAAGTAATTATTTTTGATCTATCACAAGTTAAATTTATTCCCACAATACCAATAATTATTTCCTTTAAAATCGGACCAAACAAAAATGATGGATCTCCTCTCTTTCTCCCTAGATATAGTAGAACTTTCATCCATAAAATAGCAAGAAATAAATAATAAAAAGAAGAAATAATCAAGAACCTAGATAATTCAACCAAAGAAGATATACATATAGATCAATCAAATGAGCAAGGCATAAGTCTAAACCTCAGAACTTGTTTGTTGTGGCTAAACTTGATTAAAAATCTTGTTACATAGAATGAACACAATCAACGACGGCGGCAAAGTGAGAGAAAAATGAGACTACCTATCTAAATCCTAGTCTCTTTTATAATTTGTAAACACTATTTTTGGGTGGTGGAATTGAATGTAGATTCCTGTAATATTTATTTAGAATACTTTTCCGTTACTAAAGTTCAGTCAACATATATATATTGGTACTTATATAAAGAAAGCCCAGATGGTTTAAGGGTATATTGGTAAATGATCATCTAGGAGTATACAGATAAATTCGGATTAATTTTCACATATAGTTGATGTACTTATTGCTTTAATACATGAGTGTAATAAATTCTCTAGATACGTGGACCCTTTTATTTCATTCAGTTTATAATTACATTAAATACCCTCTAAAGAATTCCTTCTATATTTTTAAGTTCCATTAATTTGAATTGTAGGTTGAGCAAATGAAGATTCATTTGACCTTAGACATCATTTCAAGAAAATGTGTTTAATTCACAAGATAATGACATGGAAAGGAATCCAACAAAAAATAGATGTGGCTATTAATTAATATTACTCCAAAAAAGAAAGAAAAAAAAAAGAAAAGTACTCCCTCTGTCCCAAATTAATTGAATTTTTTAAATTTTTTTTTAATTTTCAAAATAGTTGAATTGTTAAAAGTTCAGGAAGAAAGTTTGAAACTTTTTTCATATTTGTCTTTTCATTTTTTTTTTATTTTTTTTTATTTTTTTTATTTTATAGAGAAATAGACCTATGCCAAGAGGTCTCCAGTCTCTTGGTCGGCCAGGGTTAAGCAACACCCCAAGCTTTATTATAAAGAAAAAAAAAATACAAACCGGAGGGGGACATGAACCTTACCTCCACCTAGTGATGGTACATAAATCGGCCCTCCTACTAAGGATAGCCAATTTATCCCCATATTCTATTGTACAGCCAACGAAGTTTATGAGCACCTATGAGAGGACTCCTCTCGTACACAAAAACTAAGAAAGCCATAGTAAAAACAAGAACGCTAAGCAAAGCCGACATAGCATATTCAAGTAAAGCACAACTAAGAAAGCGATAAAAAAGGAAGACTCTCCCCTTACAAACAACTAGAATAAGCCTATACTAAGTCTTCAAATAAGCTATAACTCGTCAAGTTACATCCATGTTGAACACTTGAAGGCTATCCATAGGTGCTTTACGGGGGTTCTGTGATCCTTTTGAATTTTCTTCTAGAATGTGCATAAACTTCCGAGAAAGATTTGGCGTACCCCAATTTTGCTGTTGTTTCTGTCGAAACGAAGCTGCTGCCAGCTGCTGTGATGCTGCAGCCAGCTGTTGTCCAAGAGAGTTTCAAGGTGGCTTTTTAATACGTTTTAATTTCCTTCATCTGAAGGATGCCATCCCGTATTTATCCATTCTCCAATAAGCTCTTGCTTCTCTAGTCAATTCTTGAATAGATATATACATCTGTGGAACATCCATAGAGTGACCCTTTTTTGCTAATTCATCCGCGACCATATTTGCCTCCTTAAACACATGCCTGCACGAAAAAAACAGAAAATTTGGAATAATCTGATGAATTTGTGTGATTACCTGCTGCGTAGTCCAAGATGGGTCTGCTTGATTTCGAATCCAGTGTACGGCCAGTTGCGAGTCCATTTCTAGCACAACATATAATAAACCCAATTGTCTACACCATTCTAACCCGAAGTAGGCTGCATGAACCTCCGCAAAGTTATTTGTCCCACTGCCCAGATGGTATGAGTATGCAAAAATAACGTCACCCTTGCTGTCCCTGCATATACCCCCTGCTGCAATACTCCCCGAGGCCTCAAAATAGCTTCCATCAGTGCTCAATTTAACGAGACCTAGGGGAGGAGGAGTCCACACTACTTTACAAATCTTATAGTCATGTCCATACTTTGAAACCATAGTAATGAGATCATTCCAATTGTTAGGCCATTGAACATACGGGTATGCCGAATGCAATATGTACCATAAATCTTTGTAGATAGAGAATTTAATCCTTGTGACATTCGAAGTGTTACCCCCATATTTCACAGCACATCTGTTCTTCCAAAGGTTCCAACAAACTAAAATAGGGACAACATTCGTAGCCAACTTATAAGCCTCATTATTCCCTTTACAGTTCCACCACTGCTGCAGCTTGTGAGGGAGAGTAAACTGAGTATCAGTCAGCCCAAAACCAACTGATACAGCTTTCCAGACGTGTCTAGCACAGTGTCCATTCACAAAGATATGGTCGATATTATCTTGACCCTGCTGAAAGCAACAGTAGCAGTCTACAGGTTGTTTGCCGAATTTGATCAGATTCTCATTTGTCAACAACTTACCCTTTGAAGTCCTCCACAAGTGAAAAGAGCATTTAAACAGGATAAACTTATTCCAATACTTGCGAAAAATAGTACCTCTATCCCTTTTAGGCCTAATAAGTTCCCATGCCGAAGAACAAGTGAAATCTCCATTCCCAGTCAACTTCCAAACTGCTTTGTCCAAACAACTAGGATCATATTTAAAGGAATGGGCCAAGACAATGGGTATCAGATTAGGAGGCACACATAAATGGATTTTTTCCACATTCCATCCTCCTTGATACATAAAGTCTCTAACTCAAGAATTGTTGAATTTTGAAACTCCAACAGTATGATTGCCTAAGGGTCCAATTCCTAGCCAATTATCCCACCAAAAGTAACAAGAACCAGACCTAATACTCCACTGAATCTGAGATTCCATAATGCTCCTATTATGGAGCATAATCTTCCACATCAGTGATTGACCTGTGTTCCACTTCTTGAGAGTAGGATTCACTCTTGGACAATACTTGAATTTCATGAACTCTCCCCACAAAGAAATCTTACTCTTAAAAGTCCACCAATGCTTACAGAGTAATGAAGTAGCCACATCTTCAAGTCTCCTGAAGCAAATTCCACCTTCCTGAACTGGGAAACTTAAGTTGTTCCAAGATGCCCAATGGTATTTCTTTTTATCATGTTTCCAACCCCAAAAGAAGTCTTCCATAAGCCCTTGAATATGCTTCATTACAGTGCTTGGAGGAGCCACAGCTGATAAAATGTGAATAGGGATTGACTAGAGAACATGTTTTACCAAGACAGCCCTCCCACCATAAGACAACATCTTAGTATGCCATCCTGTAATTCTGGTAATGATTTTCTGCACCAATTCTGAGAGGTAAATGATTCTCTGCCTGCCAATGTAAAGAGGACACCCAAGGTAAGTCATAGGGCTAAAAGTCTGGCCAAAACCAGTGAGACCTGCAATAATGTCCAAAGTATCAGAAGCAGTGCCATCTGGAACCATAAACTGGCTCTTGTCTTTGTTGATATGTTGTCCTTATACTTCTTCATAAACAGATAAAGTGTTCATGATAAGTTGAAGAGATGTAGGATCTGCAGATGTAAAACTAATAACATCGTCAGCATAACTTAGATGGTTAATAAGAGGTCCCCCAGGGGGCATATAAAAACCAACATAGTTAGGCAGATAAACAATTGAATTAAGCATCCTTGAAAGGACTTCAGCACCAAGAATAAAGAGAGCAGGGGAAAGAGGGTCTCCCTGTTTAAGACCTCTCGAGGATTGGAAGAAATCATGTCTACCCCCATTAATAATCACAGAATACCAATTAGCAGACATGATCCTCCACACCATATCAATGAAGATATCACCAAAACCAAACCTCTTTAGGACTTTACAAATAAAGGACCAGGAAACTCTATCATAAGCCTTAGCCATGTCCAACTTCAGAACCGTATTAGTCCCACCATTAGGTTTCTTAATCTGATGAATGATTTCCTGTGCTAACATAATGTTCTGAGTAATATTCCTGCCTTTCACAAAACCAGATTGGTTAGGAGAAATAAGTCTGGGCAATAAATGAGCCAGTCTATTATACAGTGACTTGGAAACAATCTTATTAATAAAATTACTCAAACTAATGGGCCTGAATTCAGATAATTTAGAAGGATTTTGCACTTTAGGCAGAAGCACCAAACAAGTATGTGTAAAATACTTTGGCAATTCATAGCCACAGAAGAAGGCATTAATAATAGAAAAAAGATCATTCTGAATGATATCCCAACAAACCTGGTAAAACCTACCATTAAAACCATCAGGGCCAGCTGCAGAATTCGGATTCATAGAGAATACTACCTGTTTAACCTCCTCCAGAGTGGGAGCAGCTTGCAAATCAGAATTGTGATTATCAGAAACAATATTTGGAATGTATTGCAGAATATTCTCATCTATAGCATCCCTATTTCCAGTCAATATATCCTTGAAATAGCTTGAGGCTGCCTTGGCAATATTATTATTTCCTTGTACCCAATTGCCTCCAACATCCATAATTTTGTGAATATGGAGTTTTTTCCTTCTTCCTCTGATGAGAGCATGGAAGTAAGAAGAGTTTGTGTCCCCTTCTTTAAACCACTACAACTGAGTTTTTTGCTTTAAAATAGAATGTTCAAACTTCATATACTTAATATATTCTGCATTTAAAGCATGAAGTTTGCATCTGTTATCTTCAGAATTGTGGAGAATTAGATCATCTTCTGCCTGTCCAACCATAGCTTCATAGTCCTTAACTTTGCAGAATATATCCCCAAAAGTCTGTCTGGACCATTTGCTAACAGCCTGAGCAACTAGCATCAACTTCTTGTGAAAACTCCACATTGGATTCCCAGAGACATGCTTGTTCCATTCTTCCTTAACAACTTCCAGGAAGTCTTCATGATCAGCCCAAAAGTTCAAAAACCTGAAATACTTAACAGGAACATCAGCAGAAACAGTCATCTCTATCAAAAGAGGGCAATGATCAGAACCAGTACTAGGGAGGTGAGTAATATTGGTCTGAGGCATAGCTTGTAACCACAAATCATTTACAAAGGCTCTATCAAGTCTTTTCCAGATTCGAGCCCCCCATCTCTGTGATTACACCAAGAAAACTTTTTCCCACTAAAGCCAATGTCTTGATGCCCACATGCCTCAGACACAGCAATAAATTCAAAGCTTTTTCTGATATTGTAAGGCAGACCTCCAAACTTCTCTTCCGGACTTAGAACCACATTGAAGTCTCCAATTGCACACCAGGGGAGATTCTTAGTAGACATATCCAGCAAACATTCCCACAGAGGTCTTCTTAGGTAGTCCTTACACTTTGCATATATAAAAGAAATCATGCATTGATGAGGCCAGGCAACATGAGAAATTTTACAAGAAATACTCTGTTCCCCATTCTGAATAACATTACAGTCCACATTTTTGTTCCAAAATAGCCAAATTTTCCCATTACTATTGTAGACAGCATAATCCATATTTAAATAGATCCTAAACAACTGAATCTCAGAATTTCCAGAAAGAGGTTCTAAGATGGCCAATAAATCAAGCTTATGAATATTTGAGAGGTATTTGATTCTATCCAAAGATCCATGGGTATTAATACCCCTAGCATTCCATATCAGATAGTTCATTTATAACCTCTGGAAGATTGTAACCTAGTTTTGGGTTTGTTTCCAACCACTAGAACAGACTGAATATGATTGTCTTGTGCATTTTGATTCCTCTGGGTTAGAGCTCTAGGAGATAGGCCCTGCTCCATAGAAATTTGATGAATTTCCTCATCAACCTCTTCATGAACAGGTTCAAAAGCACTACTCAAGTGTTCACTAACCCTGTCTTTTTGTTCCTCATCATTATCAATGGAGAATTGATCACTGTCAAACTTATCTTCAGATTGATCAACACCATACTCATCAAAACCATCCTTTTCAGAATTATGAACAGCCTTAAAATTTACATCTTATTTTCCAAGAGGAATAGTGACTTCTCCTACAGGATCATTTACAAGAATAAATTTCTTACAAGGTTCCTCAATAATAGGATTATCAGGCACATGAGCATCTGAACCAGAAGCAGAATTCTTATCATCTTCACCCTGTCTAACTTCCTGATCACATGCAGTTCTGTTGGGGGTCTGGGGGTTTGCAGCAGCTACAGATTGATGTCTTTCCAGCATTTTCTTCCTGGCATTCCTCCTTTTTTTGGTTTTCTTTGAAGCTTTAGCATCACTGGTGCTAGCAACTGACCCCAACTTTTTTGCCATGCTTCCTTGCCCCTCTATTACACCAGAGACAGTACCAGGAGTACCAGAATAATCCCCTCCCTTCCTTTTGGACAGACTACTTTCAACCCCAGTATCCAAAAACACAGCAGTCTCAGGAGTGGGAAGGGGGCTAGCCACAGAAATAGTAATGGGGATGGGAGGCTGCTCCTGACAAGAAACAACAGGAGCAGCAGTCCCATGGGTAGATAAGTCAATACCTTGGTTATTTTGTAAGGCATTAGGTAGATAAGGTACACTACATATTTATGATTTCACAAAGGGCAATAGTGAAAAGTATGGTGTAAATTTTATCTTTAAATATTTTTCTTAATATGTGTGCATTACGTTACAAATTCAATTAAAATGGGACGGGGGAAGTAGCTTTTAGGAATTAAGAGAGAGAAGAGAAAACCCTTATTATTTTGAACTACTCTTTCCCTGTTTAGCTTCTTCCCTATTGGATACTTTGACACTTCAAGAAATAATGATTATTCCAGGTTTGGTACAACATAAGAGGCATATTTTATTTGGGGTTGGAAATTATAACTCTTTCTTCCTAAATTAATAGTCATTTTAACTTAAGAGATATTTCCTAAAATAAATAATAATTATTATTAGTTTAGGAATTTAGGACTAAAGTTGGCCAATGTCTCAACTATATACAAATTTGCACTAGTATCCCAACCTATGATCAATATTTCAGCGACACACTATTTTTTACGAGAAATTCTATTGCCCCTAAATTCTAATAATTGTGATGATGTAGACATGTTGTTATGAATCTCTCTCTCTCTCTTTCTTTGTGTATATATGCATGTGTATTTATGAAACTAGCACCTAGTGAAACACTTGACCCTGAATCAATCCTTGTTGAACAACTATGCTACTAGTGTAATGCTAGCAACAAAATTAAGAGAACAAATAAGTATTTCAGGACTTAAAATAAGCATTTAATCGACAAGCCCCTATTAACATCACCTAAAGTAAACTCAGTAAATCTCAACAATTCATAAAGAATAAAACTAAATCATATGTGGACCTTTGAGGATACCATAATATTTAGAAATATATAGATTAAACACATATATTAATACACGATCAAGGCAAACATGTCACCACAATAAAAAGAAAAAACAACAAAACCAACACAACTAATAATGTCTATCATTATACTACCAAATTTGCAAGTTCTAAGAGTAATATATTTTTCTAGGACAGGCTCTGACGTTCTCCTCATTTGTACAAACCAAAATACTACAAACCTTTAGATCTAACAACTCCTGAAGAAATATAAGCTGACCAATCTACTGAAACTCGGCTACATTATTGAGGAAATGTCATGACTTAGCCCACTGCATTATGTGGGCAACTATTCTAATACCTAAATAGGAGGACTTTCAATTTCCAACCAACTAAATCTTGCGGAGGATAAATAATCATAGGATATTACTAATCTTGATTGTAAGGAAAATTTAAAATTTTGAAAAAGACATCTAACATCCTCAAGGATTCTAGTCTAAACAAGTAAAAGAGCTTCTAAGAATATAGATTAAAAAAAATAATAACACAGTTCCCACCATGAAGTTGTATTGTAATACTCTTTATTGATGATATTCTAGTGTACTTCTAGAGCCATGAGCAACATGCCCAGAAATTTAGGGTTGTACTCCAGACAGTGAGGGACCACCGGCTCTATGCTAAGTTTTCTAAATGTGAATTCTGGTTAGAGTCTGAGGCATTTCTAGGGCACGTGGTGTACAAAGAAGATATTATGGTAGATCCAACTAAGATTGAGGCTATTCGTGATTGGGCTAGACCCATATCAGTTACTATGGTAAGGAGTTTTGTTGTTTTAGCTGGGTTTTACAATTAGTTTGTCAAGGGATTTTCTACTAATGCTACACCGTTGACTCGGTTGACTCATCAGGGTGTTCCATTTATGTGGTCTACGGAGTGTGAGTCTAGTTTTTTTTGTCTCAAAGTATTATTGACTACAACTCCTATTCTAACTCTTCCAGTTGAGGGCGAGGGTTTTACTATGTATTGTGCTAGGATTGGCCTAGGATATGTTATGATGCATCGAGGTTGAGTTATTACTTATTCCTCAAGCCAGTTGTGCCCTCATGAGCAGAACTACCCCACATGATTTAGAGTTGGTGATGATAATTTTTGTGCTCAAGATATGCTGGCACTATTTATACAAAGTCCACTATGAGATTTACATAGATCATCACATCCTGTAATACACTCTGTGTTCGCAAATTGCTTAGGTGTGAACGTGGAGGTTTAAAAACCTTTTTACTTCCACGAACGCGGTCAAAGCTCTGCGAACACAGACTACATAAGTGACTAGCGTATGGAATCTTAAATGCACCATTTCAACCCCAATTCACATATACACGTACTCCCAACCCTTGTTCTTCATACCTGGAGATACGGGAATAGAGAGAACAGATTGTATACGAATTTAAAGAGAGAAATACACACCTTAGTGTAGATTTCCGTTTAGGGTGAGGATTTAGAGAAAGTTCTCTACAAATTCTTTAGTGGATTGAAGGGTGTAAGCTTAACTTGTATTTATCTTTCAATCACTCTTTCTCTCCTTGTTCTTGAATGCATAATTTGTAGATTTAATTAAGCTTAGATGTTAATTTGTTTATGGGTCTTGATTATTTCTCTTGCTTTCATGCTTAGTTGATGATTTACTTGTAAAATCAAATGGGTTCTTCCCAAATCACTTTGAATTGATTAAATTGATTTATGGGTCCATGCTTACCTTCATGTTTAACTTATGATTCGAGGTCGCGAACATGAATCTAGCTTAGATCTTCAATTGTTGCTTTAATTAGAGTAGTTGAAGTGGAGGGTTCGCATGATAGTCATGGGTTTATTTGTTGGGGTCTTCAAAAAGGATTTAACGGCTAAGGCCTTGGAAGTTTGCTTTGAGGTGATCAAGCCAAGCGTGTCTTTGAGTGGCTCGCATAAGAAGTCGTAATAAGCTCTTGCAAAACATCACATTGTCATAATTGAGGTGTGGTTACAAGCAATCTAGCCTACCCATAGAGTTAATTAGATGCTAAGTGTGATGGATCGATTGGATTTGATTGATTCTCATATTCCCTATCCTTGCTCCCTTGATGGATCAATCCTTACCCCCATTTTTACTTTCTTATTAGGAGTATTTGTTAGTTAAGCCTCCCCCATTATAGTTAGAAATTTCTCGGTACTCACTCCCCAAATCAAATTTAGTAGTTATCGGTCCTTAGCTAATTCAATTGCCAACACATTGTTCCCTGTGGGATTCAACCCGACCTCAAAAGTTGGGTTATTATGTTGACGACGACCGTTGCTACTTCCTTTCAGTAGTTGGGTTGAGCGATATCAATTTGAGGCAGGATTACTGGTGGGATGGTATGCAGAGAGAGAATCAAATAATTCTATATCTTATTGTCTTAGCTTTTAGCAAGTAAAGGCCGAGCACCAGAGATTCAATAGATAGCTTCAGAGGTTTACCAATTCCCGAGTGGAAGTAAGAGCAGATTACCATGGATTTTATGATGGGGTTGCCTCAGACGTCCAAGGGTATCAATACTATCTAGGTCATTGTGGATCGATTGACCAAGTCAACTCATTTCATTCTAGTTCTATCTTCCAATAGTGCCGAGAGGTTAGCTCGTGTGTATATTCAGGAGATAGTCTAGCCTCATGGGGTACGAGTGTCCATTATATCATATTGGGGTTCACAAGTCACCTCTAGCTTATGGAGAGTTTTCCAGAAATAGTTGGGCACCAGAGTCGACCTTAGCACAATATTTCTTCCACAGACTGATGGCTAGTCAGAGCGTACTATTATATTCCTTGAGGATATTGTCACGACCAAAAACTGGGGCCTAGATGTGACCTGACGAAGGAGAACCCGAAGGTCCTCGATAAAGCCACCATAGCATCATCACACACATCATCAGTTCGGAGGTGCAAAACAATAAACACGTAACACATAATTATAAGGGAAACGAGGCTTTGGACTCAAGCTATGGGGATGTTGCCGGGAATGGGATGAGCATGAATCACATAGCACATA
>JBCEWC010007753.1:0-20964 GCA_038996855.1 Solanum aculeatissimum | reverse complement strand
AAAGTGTTAAAAATATATGAATAAGGGTTAGGGTTATATCCAATAGGTTTAAGGGACTTTAGGAAGCCTAAAAAGGGTCTAGGGATCAACCAAATTATGACTTAACCCTTAAAGAGGCGGAAAGTTCACTGAACCCAGGGCCAAATGGTCCATACAACTGCTCATGGTTCGTCTACTCCATGAGCCTTGCCTTAGTCAAATAAACAGCCCACAGCCTTGCCAAGGCTCTACCTCACTTGACGGACCTTAGTTTGTGGGGTGGGTCCTGGCCACCCCATGCACTCTCAACCATATCACGGACCCCCACATGGACCGTGAACAATTTCACAGTCCGTCTCCCATGCATTGGGACATTTTCAGGGCCCCTTTCCAGTGTGTTCTAAATTTCAGGCAGTCTCACTCTTTAGGCCATAACATTCTCATACAAACTTGGAATTGAGTGAAACCAGTTTCGTTGAGAAGATAATTCAAATATCTTAAATTTGATATGTTGTAGCCTACATGGTTCAACCCACATCAAATGTTATGGTTCTGTGAAGCTCACTGTCCAAACGGCCTCTCTAGGCCCCAAAATAATTTGTTTTGCGTTCAGCCACTTAAACTCAACCCGTGGCTACCAAATTTCAACCATGACCAGTATAACATCATACAAAACCAACCATAAGAGGTTTAAAAAAATTTTGGGTCATTACATACTGCCTAAGGGTAAATTTATTTTCTATCTTTGGACCAGAAAGTTAATCTCTAAAAGGTGTACCTATAACATATCTTGAGTTAAGAGTGATAGTGTGGAGTCTCTATCCCTTGAGTCTGTCTCGATTGTTAATGAATTTCTCGAAGTGTTTCTAGAGGATGTACCTAGAGTCCCTCCTGATAGGGAGATTGACTTTGAGATTGATATGTTTCTTGATGCGAAACCTATTTTCATTCCTTCATATAAAATAGCCTCTGCTCAGCTTAAGGAGTTGAAGGATTAGTTAAAGGATTTTTTAGACAAAGGATTCATTAGGTTGAGTGTCTTACCTTGGGGCGCTCTTATCTTATTCGTGCGAAAGAAAAATGAGTCCCTCATAATATACATTAATTATCGGCAATTGAATAAGGTCACTATACAGAACAAGTATTCTCTCCCCAGGATAGATGATTTATTTGACCAACTTTAGCGTGCCACATATTTCTCAAAGATATATCTCAAGTCTGACTACCATCAGTTAAAGGTGAGAGAATGTGATATTCCAAAGATAGTCTTTAGGCATCGTTATGGTCATTTCAAGCACCCAATGATGTCCTTTGGATTTAATAATGCACCTATAGTATTTATGGATTTCATGACTCGAGTGTTTAAGCCGTATTTGGACATGCTTGTGATTGTTATCATAGATGACATATTGGTCAACTCCAAAAATGAGGAAAAACATGTCAATCACCTTATGATTGTTCTTCAGACTTTTAAGGATAGAGAGTTACATGCCAAATTTTCAAAATATGAATTTTGGCTAACCTCAATAGAATTCTTAGGCCATATTATATCTAGAGATGATATTGGGGTGGATACCCAAAAAATTAAAGCAGTGAAGAATCAACCTAGACCCACATCCCCGATAGATATAAGAAGTTTCTTTGGTTTGGCTGGCCACTATAGGTGATTTGTTGAAGGGTTCTCATCTATATCAGTACCATTGACTAAGATGACTCAGAAGAAGTCTAAGTTTCAATAGTATGATGCTTTTGAGAATAGTTTTCAAAAATTGAAGACCAAATTGACTACGACTCTGTATTGACCTTACTCGATGGGATAGAGGGTTTTATGATTTATTGTGATGCATCTAGAGTTTGATTGGAATGTGTGTTGATGTAGAAAATCAAGGTGATAGTTTATGCCTCCATATAATTTAAAATTTATGAGAGGAACTATCCAACTCATGACCTTGAGTTGGCAGCGGTGGTATTTGATCTTAAGATCTGGCATCGCTACTTATATGGAGTGCATGTTGATGTGTTCAACATCACAAGAGCTTGCAGTTTATTTTCAACCAGAAGGAGCTCAACTTGAGAAAGAGAAAATGGTTAGAGTTGCTCAAAGTTTATGACATGAACATTGTCTACTACCAAGGTAAAGCTAATGTTATTGCTGATGCTCTTAGTAGGTTGTCTGTGGTAAGCATTGGCCACGTTGAGGAGGAGAAGAATGAGCTAGATAAGAAGGTGCATAGACTTACCCGATTGAGAATTCAGTTTATTGACTCTGATAAAGGTGATAGTTGTTCAGAATGGGTTTGCATCATCTTTTATGGTGGAAGTGTAGGAAAAACAAGATCGAGATCCTATTTTACTCCAATTGAAGGAAGATATATGTAAACAGAAGGTGGAGGTTTTTTTTCAAAGGGAAAGATGGGGTGTTGAGGTACCAAAGAAGATTGTACATTCCCAACATTGATGATATTTGAGAAAGAATTACAGAGAAGCTCAAAACTCTAAGTATTTCATCCATCCAGTCTCTACAAAGTTGTGCCACAACTTGAGGGATATGTATTGGTGGAGTGGTATGAAAAATAATTGTTGACTTTGTCTGTAAGCTCTCGAACTGTCAATAAGTCAAATTTAAACATCAAAGACTATGTGGATTGGCCCAAAATATAGAGTTTCTAGAGTGAAAGTGGTAGATAATCAACATGGACTTAATAATAACTTTCTGAAGTCCCACATATAGCACAATTTGATTTGGATAATTGTGGATAAGATAATCAAATTAGCCCACTTTTTGGCGGTAAAGACGATTGACACTACAAAGATTATGCTAGATTGGGTTGTCAGCTTGCATGAAGTTCCTTTGTCAAATTGGGTTGTCAGTTTGCATGGAGTTCCTTTGTTTATCATCTCAGAAAGAGGAACCCAATTTATTGCTCAGTTTTGAAAGTTCTTTTAGAACAGACTAGGTTCAAAGGTGAATCTTAGTACTGCTTTCCACCCTCAGACAGATGTCTAGGCAAACCGCACAATTTAGACTTTGGAGGACATGTTAAGGGCCTATGTCATCGAATTTAAAGGTATTTGGGATGATCACATACCTATTAATGAGTTTTCATATAATAAAAACTTCCATTCAAGTATACAAATGGCTCCCTATGAAGCCCTCTATATAAGGAGGTGTAGATTGCCAATTGGTTGGTTCAAAGTTGGTGAAGCTGAGTTGATTGGACAAGATTTAGTTCACCAAGCCATGGAGAAGGTGAAAATCGTTCCGGAGAGGTTGAAAATAATGCAAAGCGAACAAAAATCCTACACTGATATAAGAAAGAGAGGCTTAAAGTTTGAGGTAAATTATTGGGTGTATTTGAAGGTATCACCCATAAAGGGTGTTATAAGGTTTGGGAAGAAAGTGAATCTTAGCCTCAGATATGTTAGTCCCTATCAAATTGTGAAGAGAGTTGATAATGTGGCATACGAGTTGGACTTACCTCTGAGGTTGCCGTTATTCATCCAATATTTCATATTTCTATGCTTAAGAAGTATTTGGGAGATCCTTCATTGGTGGTTCTTACTGAAAGTATTGAAATCAAAGATATCTTGTTCTATGAAGAGGTTCCAATCCAAATTCTCGATCATCGGGTTTGCAAGTTGAGAACCAAGGAGATTTCCTTAGTCAAGGTCTTGTGGAGGAATCAATTTATTGAGAAAGTCACATGAGAAGCTAAAGACGATATAAAGGTCAAATACCCGTATCTATTTGTGCCAACCAATGATGATGTTGAAGATAATATTCTTTTCCTTGATTGAGTTAATGTATTCATTCTTGAGCTAGAGTATTGATTGCTCGATTTTATTGTTTGAGGAATTGAGTCCTGAGTTACGTTCGTACCTTAAGTTTTACCCCTAGCCTAAGCATCATTCAAGGACGAATGATTTTAAGGGGAAATATTATAATATTGGTAAATACCCTAGCTTAAAATTGGATAAAAAGGTAACATCTCAAGTTGTTTTAGCAAAGACCGAGTCAGGAAATCAAAAGAGATTCAAAATTAAGTACATAAATAATTTTGTTGGAATTTTTGGCCAAGAGATTCAAAAGATAATTTTTCATAGAAAAATCTCTTAACCAAAAGAGTACGCGACCAGTCCACGTCGCAGACCTAATCCATCCTGGTTCAAACATCACTGTCAATTTAAAAAAAATGAATTGACGCAGAGAAAATCTATGTCGCAGACTTGTTTCATGAGATGCTAAATTTTGGCCCAATCTCAATCTTAATGAGAGAAATTCTGATCTTTTTCCTACCACTCCTACACCTAACCCATAATATTTTGAGGTCGGAATTGACCCCATATCAGTTCCTAAACATTATTTTTACGTCATTAACGCGCTTAGACTTTGAGAAAGGTGAATTCAGAGAAAAGAAGAGACTGAGGTTCAAGAGGATCAAGTCAAACCTTTAATGTTTGAGTGTCAAATTTTTATTCTAGGAATGTAAGGCTAACTAAAACTTTGGATTAAGTTTGTCCACGTGCCTTACTACTCGCTTGGTAGAGTTGAGTTCTAGTTTGAGTCCCTGAGCCTCCTATGGCCGAATTCTTTAAAATTATCTTAAATCCTAGTAAATTCTTGCATATTATTATATAAATTAATGTGTTTATGAGTTGAGTACTTGGGATAATGCTTATGCCTTTTTCACATGAACCTTGATTAAATATTTCCTATAAATTAGTAATTTTATGTTATTATTGAACTAAAAAGCGTGAATTGTGAATGTCTTGAAGGAGAATGTGATGAATATGAATGTAGTTCGAGTAGTCTTTGAAGGTCATTTTGTTTTATCATCTAATTTGAACAAAAGTTTTTGAGTATGAATTAATGTCAGACAAGTATACAATACATATACTGCTCTTAAAAGATGGGTCGAAAACATGAGTGGTTGAATGAGTTGAGTGTGAGTTGAGTGTGAGTTGATTGTGGAATTGATCAGAGTCCAATGAGACTAATTGAATGACTTGATTAAACTGATTGATATGAAGTTTTATGAGCATATTGAGTCTTGGGAGGAGTATCAAACACCAAATTAGGTGAGAGTAAATAACAACTCATGCCCAATAACTATGTAGCCATCGTAGGAGAGGATTGAATATATACAAGAAAATGTACTTATAGCTACGAAATCTAAGCTATGAATTTGAAAATCGTAGCTATTATTTAGTAATAGCCACATAAATTTAAATTTTGTGGCTAACTAAAAATTCATCAAATCTCTTACCCACGAAAATTAAATTGACAAAGCTAAATCCTTATTTTTACCATAACTACTAACAATCGTGGCAATAATTATCTAACTAGCCACAATTTTACTGCTACAATAAAATTTTGTAGCTAATAATAGGTTTTTGTGACAAATAAAAGTGATTGTAGCAATAGTAATCTTTTAGCTACAATAAATTATTTGAAACAAAATATTGAAGCTAAATAAATACCTTTGCTTCAAGTCATAAAAAATTGTGGCAACAATTAAATGAAATATCCATAGACTTTTTGCTATAATTAAATTTCGTAGCTTATTATTATTTTTGCCACAAATTTAAACTTGTCATAGCAATAACAACCTTTTAGCCAAAAAAAATTATTTGAAGAAAAATTTGTAGCTAAATAAATAATTTTATTTTAAGTTATAAAAAATAGTGACAATAATTAAATGAAATAACCACATGTATTTTTCTAGAACAAAATTTCATGACTAATTATTAATTATTATTATTTTATCATAGTAATAATAACCTTGTAGCCATGATAAATTATGTTCTTTTAAAAAATTATAGCTGAATAAATATTTTTCTTAAGTTATAAAAGTTGTGTCATATTAAAAGGTATAGTCATAAATTTTTATTGTAGTAAAATTTTTAGTTAATTATTAAATTTTTCCATGATCTTGTTGAAGCTAGTTGGGGCAATAATTACCTTTTATCCATAAAATATAATTTAAAATAAAATATTATAAATATGTTTTCAACTTTCGAAACTTTGGACAATAGTTAACTTAATAATCATAATTACTTTCACGACAATATATTATAAACATGAGAGAAGAAGAATATTGCAACACAAAGAGGTAAGAAAACAAGTTTTATAGCAAACAATGGATGTCAATAATTTATTTTTAAAAAATTACATTAAAAGCTATTATTTACTTATGTTTAAGTTATTTTTCATAACCAGAACATTAATTAATATGGGTATGTGATAAAATACTCATGTCAATCAATATTTTAATAAACGTAAAAATTTTAAAGTGGTCAAATAAAAGCGAACGAGAGAGTAATACATATAATTTTTTGTTGTTCAAATTCCATAATTAGCAAGTTAATTAAATAATTTATCAGTTGACAAAAATTGATAACAATAATATAATCTATTATAAATTTAAATGATGTTTGACTAAACAATACCTATAACTATTTGTTGTGATCAAATAATTTAATTACAAATTTATTATTGTGATAAAAAATTCATAAATATTTTTTACCATGATATGATTTTTTTTTTTGTAACAATACTATTTTTGTATAATTAAAGGTGTTAACCATTCGATTAGATTGATTCAATACTACATGTCTACTAGTGAAATTCAAATACAATTTCAATAAATTGATGATTATCTGTAATTAATTTAAATTAACTGACTATATTAAGCTTAAATATAACTTCAATAAATCTTGCTAAAGTTTCACCTTGTTCAATGCTTTCAGTATTATTTGCATCATAATAATATCTTTATCGATCTAATGTGATTGGAGGTTTGTTCGAATCAGTTCAATTTGATTCGAACATATTGTATCAAAACAATATATGTTAATGTAATAATAGTTTCTCCTTATTCAATTCGGTTAAATTTTATACATAGATATACATGTAAGTTTCAAATAAAATTTGAATAAATGTTACATTTATACATTATATTGCTCATTTGTTTATATTTTCAATATGAGTCTTTCCGTATAGTATTTTTTTTCAAACCTGTTTTATATTATTTTATGTGAGCTAAGAGTTTTTAAAAAAATATTCTCTCAATAAATTGTTATTAAATTATATATTTATATAAACATCTAATTATACACACACACACTCTTAGCTAATATTCTCTTAACAAATTTCTATTTATACAATTATATAAACATCTAATTTTATATGACCTTACTTAAGAAGGTCATTCTCCTATCCTTCCTAAATTTCACATAATGAGATTTCACTAGATATATTGTTATTGTTGTTGCATCATCTATCATATTTAATATTGAATTGCCAACACATTTTTTTTAGCTATAGATGACAAATTAATATGATAAAGTATTTAGCTAATTCAAATTCATTTAAATTGTGATTTTAAAATTTAAATATAATTTAATTAAATAAATAATAATTTTTTTTATTTTAAGGATTAGGAGGAAAATTGATTAATTTTCACAAAAACAAACTCCTCTAATTTATCAAAAACTAATGAGTTATATCAATTTTTGAAAAATAATAAATTCTTTATAACACAAAAATCAAAACGAAAGTAAAAAGATTTTTCTCTCGTTATTTTATACCTAAATAACATCTTTTTTTTCCTATTTTAATAAGTTAAAAATCTTACAAGACTAGCATTTAAAAGTAAGTGCAATAACTCTAGAATTTTATTTTTTCCTTATTTTAATATTTATACCAATTTCAACTTTTGTTTGTCATCTTGCTTACAGGTATATTCATCTTTTTTTTAAAAAAAAAACTTTATGTCATTTCATCTGATTTTTCTTTTTTTTTTCACTTTATGTCACTTTCATGAGTAACTATACACTTTTCTCGTAAATTTTGTATGGGTATATACATTTTTTTTCTTTGTTTATATTTAGTTAGATGTTATTTCAATAGGATTAACAAGAAATAAATATGGAGGGATTAACAAAAAATAAACATGAAATCTAATGAGAATCAGATAAATAAACTCTTTTTCTTATTTAATATGTATATGTATTATTTTTTAGTTTTGTGTATTTTTTTTATATAACTTTTATAAAAATTGGCTATTTGGGATTTACAACAAAAGTATATGTTTATACTTATTAAAGAATTTACATTTTTATAGCTCACAAATACTTGTTCGCAATCAAATATGGGAAGAAATGGTCTTCCAAAAAAAAATCACTTGATTGATAATGAATTAATCGCTTGTGGAAGAAGTCAATGAAGCTAAGGAACAAATTGAAGAAATGAAGAAAGAAACATACAATAAATTAGTAGAGTTGAATAGAAAATGAGAAGAAAATTTTCAAATGATGATTGAAGCTCAAAGTCGGCAATCAAATGATTCTTTACCTGTAAGTAGTTTTTTCCTATGTATACCTATATAAATTTCTTCATATATTATTGATTTAGTAAATATGTATTTTTTTTAAAATAATATTCAAATTAAGTTGAATATTGTATTTTGTCTTTTTCTTATGCGATTTTTAATTTTATTGCAGCTTATGAAGCAGTGATTAAAGCATCAGGTCAAATTAACAAGACAAAACTTGCTATTTTTTCTTGTAAAAGAATATATTAGAGTAAAATAATATTTTATCATTTTGAATGACGTTGTTGAACCTTTGTTAAGTCTTTCTCTAATATATTGTATTCGTTACATAATGCTATATATTTTGCACTACTTTTATAAATTTCATGTCAAATCTCAACTATATTATATGAATTAGTAGCTATAATTTTTTGAATTTGTAACAAAATATATATAATTGTCACGCAAATAATAGTATGTATGTATATTTATTTTCATAGCAAAAAAAAAAAAGTTAGCTACAACTTATATCTTGTGACAATGAAGTGTAAGATTTTATACATAAATTTCTATAATTGTCACGTACAAATGACATGACTAAAAATTTTAATTTTTCGTAGCAAATTCTTTTTAAAGCTGCAATGTTATATATTTTATGACTAAAGGTATAAATTTTTAGCTACAATATGAGAATATTTGTGGCAAATACATTAAGTTATAGCTATGAAATTTTTTAATTCTTAACTAAATATGAGTACTATTGGCACGAGATTATCTAGCCACCAAGTCTATATTTTCGTGGCAAATAAATTGAATTTTTTGCTACAATACTACACCTCGTGGCTACTAGAGTAAAGATAACAATAAATTTTGTTTATTGTGTCACAAGGATAAAATAATTTGCTAATAGTATATTTTTCATGGCAAAAATTTATTTTCATTGAAGCTACGATCAATTTTAATTTTGTAGCTATAAGTATAAATCCTTAACCGTGGATCATGTAAAGTCCGTAGTTAACAATTAGCCACGCGACATCTTGCTACGAAAGCTACGAAACAAAATATTGTAGCTAAAGCATTTAGCTATGAAAAATTTATTATTTAGCTACAATGCGTTTTATAGCTATAAGTTCATTTTCTTATAATAAAGTTGAATGCTTCCTTATTATCCCAAAAGAGGACTTGATTTGATTGTGGATCTAATGATAGTGATTGTCGATCCCTTACCTTGGCAAAGTATGAGACGAGTATGGAAACGACATCACTTCATTGTACATCACCAGTTCATAGGTGATGATTGTCGGTTAGAGAAATTCCTAATTAGGACATGATAGTACTCGACATGATTCGACTAAATTCCTTTTTGCTGAGCTTTTCTAAACCATAGTGTTACTTTAAAACTAATGTTTATTTCACTGAGTTGAGTCATTATTCTAGGTTGAGTTACCTGAGTTGAGCATATCTTGAGCTTTGTTGTATTCCAACTATTTTACATGTCGTACATTTCATATATTGATGCCCGCTTCGTTGATGGTATATTTTACCCCAGACAATGTGGTGAGACCTTATACTCGGAGGATCATTTATGCTTCTTCTTAGAGTTTAGTATTTATTTTATTTCTTTGAGATAGTACTCATGAACCTGTCATTGACACCACCTATATGTTTAGAATAAGAGGCTTCATAGACAAATGATGGATTAGAGTTATGTTTCTGTTTCTTAGACTAGTTCTATCAAACTACTCTTGAAATAGTGACTTGATATGGATTGTTGGTTTTTAAAACTTTTACTTCGTTAGTCACTGACTGATTGCCCACAAGAGTATTCTCTCTATGCTTGACTGACTGTTTTGTAGTTGATTGAATGAGTGATTGTGCCAAGTGGTTTGCTTGGAGATCAACTATGATTTTTGAGTGTCGACCACGTCTAGGGTACTCTTCCGGAGCGTGACAGCTTCAATACCATTTTGTCACAACACAATTTTCCTAAGTGGTAATTAAGCATGCCCTACGACATTTCTTTTTGTGTAGGTGAGATGTCTTATTTGATATGTTATATATATTTAATACAACTTATTTTGATTGTTCTAAATCTTTTTCTTTAATGTGTGTGTACAGGTAGGTTCTTA
This sequence comes from Solanum aculeatissimum, assembly GCA_038996855.1. Lineage (NCBI taxonomy): Eukaryota > Viridiplantae > Streptophyta > Magnoliopsida > Solanales > Solanaceae > Solanum > Solanum aculeatissimum. The sequence continues at coordinate 10,541 of JBCEWC010007753.1, read as the reverse complement.
GCGTGTTTCAATTGGGTAAAAAAATTGGATCTTTAAATTACATGATAAGCTCATTACTTGACTTGATTGCATATTGTGTACTCCCATGGGTCATGCATGCAGGTGAACCCTACATTTGTTTGTGTGTAGGTGAGATATCATGTTTTGATTTGCTATATCAATAAATATTTAATATGACTTGTTTTGATTGATCTATATCATCTTCTTTAGTCCATACAGATAGGTTCTTGTTTCAGGTGGTTAAACTTGATCACTTGACTTGGATGCCTATGAGTATTCCTATGGGCCATGGGTAGTCCCTACATTTGTTTATGTGCATTTGAGATATCTTCATTTAATTTGCTATTGTATCAATATATGTTTAACATGAATTATTTTGATTGTTGCTGATATGCTCCATGCATTCACACAAATAGGTCCCATTATAGTTGGGCAGAAATTTTGAATTTTTAGATTATATGATACACTTGTTTAGTGGCGAATCAAAAGATTTATCTAGAGAAATACTAGAATGTCATACTTGGAATTTGAACTAGTAATCAGAGGTGGATCCAACTCCCAATGAGGGTATTCATTTGAAGCCCCTGGGCAAAAAATTACATTGTTATATATATGGTAACTTTTGAATTTGTATGTATTATATAGAAATTCTTAATCCCCTTAAATATAAGAAGAGAGGTTAACACAATGACTTAGGGAGGCTTAAAACTCATCTTGAGGTTCATACTTCAAATCAAACATCTTTTTTTTTAATCCCTTTGCCGCTACCCTAGAATTTTTACTTACGTCAATGGGATTCAAAAATTTATACATAATGAAAAAAATTATTTTTAATTTTATTTTTCAATAAAAGATATTCAATCGAATCCTCTTGATTCTACGTAACTCTGGCAATGGGGCTCACAATAAATTCGTCTTGTGTCTTTCCCTCACCATTTTGTGTAAAATGCATAAATTGACATTACATTTTTTGTCAAATAGATATTTGAATGTATAGTGATAATTGAAATTTGTTGAAGTTACAATTAAGTATTAATTACTCATGTTGCTTATTGCCGGTGTGAAGGCTAGCATGTATATTCCACGTTAGTATTGTTGTCTCAAACGTTGTTTGCTTTTCAGGTTGAAAGCACATAGAAATGTTCAGATGTGTGAATAGTTTGGGATCCAATAAATTGACAAATGAAGGGATTATTAAATATTAATAACGTAGACAAGTGTGATTCTCAATTCATGCAAAAACAAGTTGGTTACAATTCATTTTGTGAGTAAAAGTTGTAGCATAGTCTAGAAGAACCCACCCACCTTTAGTTTAATTTTGAACAAGTGTCTATATATGCAAATTTTGTTAGGTGAAAACACAAGGCTAGTGGAAATGTAGGGCAACTAGGGACATGCTCTTTCTTGCTTATGTATTAGTAGGGAGACACTAGGTCAATTTGGACCTACCTAGGTTATTTCACAAGCACAGCTTAAAAAAAAGTCGACCAAAAAAATTGAGGGAAAATCAATCTTGTCCATCATTTTTTTTCTGAAAAAAATGATGAACATCCGTTGTACTTCTTTTTTTGGCACAAAAATTATAATATTTTAAAAGTAAATTGATGCAGTCCCTCGATTTGTTATTATTATTATTTAAAAAAAATGATGGACAAGATTGATTTTTTAAAGTGCAAAATTGCATGCAGTTAAAGAGTATAAATGTAAACATTTCATCAAAAATCATTCTCGAGTGGTAGAACTGTCCAAAATCATGGAAAATACTTTGATTTTATTCAAATAATAACTACAATTTTTATGTATATTTTTTAATAGCTGACCAGCGTGCAGGGCTGACTATTTATCGATTTCATGAAAACGATGAAGGCAAAATCGATGATGTATCTGTCAATTTGACATCAATTTTTCTTACAAAATTGACCTTCTCTCGAATTTGATCAATCTTTTTAATAGCATAGGTAATTTTTGTTTTATGTCAACATATATATCGTGGTGATAATTAGAAAAAAAAATGAAAAGCCATATATCAGCAAGCTTTTTCTGATTTTGCTCAGATTAAACACTCGATTTTCCACAATTTTCACCCTCTTAATTTGAACACCAGATTACACACATAAATGCTGATGAGCAAAATATATAAATCAAATAAAAAAAGAGTTACTTTTGGAAATGATTTCCTCGAAGATGTTGTTCTTTAATGTTTTTGTCTTCTTCCTATTTTGGTGAAATGTTCATTAAAGAGTGTTGTTGACAAATCAAGATATTCTACTCCCGTTCCAAATTAACTTAATTTTTTAGATTTTTTTTATATTCAAAAAAATTAAATTGTTTAAAGTTCAAGATAAATGTTTGAAATCTTTTTATATTTGTCCTTTCTTTTATTAAGATTTTATATTTTTAGGAGATAAATTACAATACATATTTATGACTTCACAAAAAACAACAACGAAAAGTATGATTTTAATTTTATCTTTGAATGTTATTCTTAATATGTGTGCATTACCTCACAAATTAAGTTAAAATGAGACGGAGAGAGTAATACGTAGTAATTCAACCATAAGAAATACAAATTAAAATGAAACTTTGTAATCACTTAAGGAGTCATTTAGTTTAAGCACATATTATGCTGGAATTAATTATGCTGAAAGTCTGGAATTAGAAATGCTGAAATTAATTAGTTATCGTGATATTATTTCTGTATTAACTGTTTGATTTGTTATAATAAAAACAATATGCATTAAATAATTTATAAAGAATAAATTATTTATTTAATTACAAATATAGCAACCATCTTATTTTAACCTTTTATATTTATATTACCACTTAACTATACTTTCAACTTATCAGAATTACAAAATAAATTTCCCAACCCCCAGTCTGGATGTCGTTCACTACTGAAGTGAACTTTATAGTTTAGTAAGTATACATCAGTTAACGTTTGTTTAATTTATAAAGTGTTTTGGGATGCGTAACCTTGTTTAGCTATATATTATAAAAAAATTTAATTAGATAAGAGCTATTTAGCGATAAATTAGTTAAGATTTTTTTGATAAATTTTATAGCTAATTTTAATGTTTTTTAAGTAATTATCTAGTTTTAAAAAAATATACAAATGTGGTGGTTCACGTGTAACACTTGTTTGTATAAAAGTTCACGTGTTAGACTTGTTTGTCTTGTAATTATTTGCTTAGACAAATATTTTGGAGTTGTTTGGTATAAAGATGAATAATATAGGGATCAGTAATGTAGAAATTATTGATATAACGATTATTTTTTATCAAATGTTTGGTTCATTGCTTTTCACCTAATTTTATGTTTGGTTTAAAACTCTATAAAAAAAATTCTTTCCAATTATATCATTAAATCATTATTGAATTTTCTAATTCATGTAATTGGGTCAAGTTAGATAATTGTCATACCATTTTCTTTTTCTCTTCTAATAGCTAGGAGAAGAACTATTTCGTTGTCATATTTGCTATTTTCCCACTTGATTATTTGAGGGTAAATAATTTATCATTTTAGTTAATTGATAACTTAGAAAACGTCAATTTTTAATTTACTAAAGACAAACCATCTACTTTTAAAATTAAAAAGACATCAAGCAACAGTAAAATTGAACAAACCATCTATATTTACACATAAAAATTACAAGTTGTTGTTTAAATAACTTAAAAGATCCTTCAACTTTGATAATTTACATAGCAAAATCATTGAACTTTGTTTTGTATCACCAAAATCACTCAAATAGGTCTTTATATAAAACAAAATCACTCAACTAAATTAATTATCGAAAAGAAAAATTGATATGATTATTTTTAATATTATGTAAATATGAACCCACAAATAATATGAAAAAATATTTTCATTTATATTGTATAAATATGAACTCCATCAATAAATAAATTTAAAAATTTGACATAATTTTTTTTTTAATATTATGTAAATATATGAATCCATAAATAAATAAACTTTGTAAGCTAATTTATTTAAATAAATTTATTAATACAAAACTACAAATATAAAACATAAAATAACGAAAAATTGATTAAAAGGATTTGTGGGGTATTTATATTGATTAATCCCATGATATTAAATCCTATGTATTACTAATACCACCAAATGAAAGGTATTAATTATACATCCTATAATACCATGTAAAATGTATAACTAATACATAAATTAATTATATATAAATTTAAAAATTCTATCAAATATAAAATTAAATAATATCATTTATAATGCATGAACTATTTCTCCTAATACACGCTACCAAATGAAAGTTCATAGAGAATAGTAAGAGTATATACGTACCGTAAATTACACTCACTCTGTTTCAATTTATATGACTTAATTTGAAATATGAATATTAAGTTAGTTAATATTACTCGAATTTAAAAATTGAAAAAAAAATATTTTTTAAAAATAAAATTATATATTTAAAAATCACATAAAAAATATTATAAATTATAATTTAAAAAAAAATAATAATAAAATATTTTTTTAACTCTGGAAATCCAAACACATAAATTGAAAGAGACAAAAGTATAATTTTGTACCATTGAGAAGCGCCCACGCGTATAATTACCATCACTTTCAAGTAATTGGAGTAGGTGTGCATGCGTAAAATAAAATCTAAATGTTAAACCAGGTGTCTGCTTTACAATACAAGCATTCACTTCTTTCTTTGACTAAATATTGCTCTAGAATTTTCTCTATACTTATTGATTATTACCCTCAGACTTTATTTATATGTAACAACTTCACACTGTACTCCCAAGACAGGAGGAGCAATTTCAGGGAATTTAGTGGAACAATTTCTATTTACAAAAATTATAGTTATAGGAATACTTGCTACAATGAAGTTTATTATTTGTTCTGTATTCGTAATATTTGAATTTGATTATATATATTGTTTGTAAACGATAAAATTTTGCGTTGAGAAAATAATCAAAAATGAAAACATCACAATAATTTGTAGTATTTGATTTCAAGTATGTGAGCGTTACAATCTCTATAAATCCTTTGATTCGCCTTTTCAAGTGTAAAATTCAAGAACCCTTGAGTTTGATCTTGAATTTGGTATTTGTTCTTGAACTTTGAATTTGTTCTTGATCTTGATCTTGAAGTTTTGGTTTTGTTCTTGATCTTGATCTTGAAGTTTGAATTTGTTCTTGATCTTGAAACTTGGATTTGTTCTTGAGTTTGATCTTGAAACTTGAATTTATTCTTGGGTTTGATCTTGAGATTTGAGATTTGAATTTGTTCTTGAGTTCAAGAGTTTTTAAGCTTGAGGTTTGAGATTTGAATTTGTTCTTGAGTTCAAGAGCTTTTAAGCTTGTTCTTGAACTTGAATGCTTGAATTCTTGAACTTTGTAGAGAAATTTGCGGTGTTTGATCCACGAGCTCTCTCTAGCCTTTTTGTTAGAATTCTTCATGTTTTTTTTGAATTATGAGGACCCTATATATAGTTGTAGAATAGAGGAGTTATGATGGAACCAGACTTTCTTCCGGTCAATCAGATTTAAGGTGACATGTCGCAAGAAGAGCGATAGGAGTAGATTTTCCTTTCAAGTGACGTGACGATATTTGACTGGTTGAAACACATCACTTGCACATATGACACATTTTTATAGGTCCTTGATTGAGATAGGAATGTCATGTCATTTTGACACGTGACATGATCCTATTGACTTCTTTGTTTGACTTGACATGTCATGTCATGCAACACGTGACATCAAGTAGGCCTTTAGGAAGAGAGGATATTGGGCCTAACAAAGTGGGTCATCTTCTTTAGCCCAAATAAACGACTTTGGGTTTTTAATTAAATTTATATTTTATTGACATTAATTAATTAACCCAATTATATTAAGTAAAAATTTTATAAATGTCATACTGTTAGAGAGAAATTTTCATAAATCCCGACTTTTTATCAAATTACTAAAATTACCAACTTTTTGAAGGCAAATGATACCTAAAATGTTCCAATTGATGCCTAATTAAAGAGTCCTGTGAATTTAAGTTTGTTGCATTAAATAAGAAAAACTAACTGACTCTTAATGGGTAACTCCTTAATTAGCGCTAATTTTTAGTGTAGTTTTCTAATCAGTGTCAATCACTTATTAATTACTCAATCTTTCACATTTAATTTGCAATTTCAAAATTATACAATTTTTTGCTTCATCTCAAAAAACGTAAAAAAAATTCGTCTTCTTCTTCAAAACGAAGAAGAATTCATTCCTCTTTGTTTTTGTATCAGTTAACATATTTTTATGGATTCGTCGCCAGCATTTAGTCTTGATTTGACCCAATCGATTGTTGACAGTGACAATGTTCATCCACCTTCAGTAGACTCAACGAAAAAAATTGCTCATAATGATAGTGATGAAGGACACTGGATCAAGTTCCAAATCTAACAATCTGTTAAATTCAAAAGGCAAAAACGACAAAATATCTTTGTTGATTTCACATATCGATTTCGCGATCATAAACTAAAGAAAAAAAAGATTGATTGAGTATGAATTTCTCAATCTTGATCTGTCATTCTGGAATCTAGGAATCTGATATATTGTATAGTCGATACAAAGGACTAAAGACGTCGGTACACAAAGTAAAGGAGAAGACCCGTGTGATGAAATTATTGTAGGAGATAATATCTCCTTTGTTAACCTCAGAGCTGCGATTGTGGCTGAGTTAGAAATCGATGAACGAAGGAAAAAATCAAGATTTGATACGTTGTTGAAGGTAATTCATCCTCGATTACAATTTGCAACGATATGAGAGTGAAGTTGTATATTGAAATTAAGAAAAAGAAACTTGGATTTGGGATGTACCGATGTACCCATTGTACAACTAAGTATTAGTATTTCTAGTTTTGATTCATTGAAAAACAGAATAGTTGATACTTATTTCAATTAAGAATATGAAAATTCACAAACTAATGGTTTGAAAATTTGATACTTGATATGAAGTATCAATAAACAAGACATTTACCATGAAAATTAAACCAAAAAATATATTTATTGATACCTGAGAATAGTAACTTATTATATACTTGTTGATACCTATTGAATTAAGATATTCGTGAGTCTTTTAATTAAAAAAAATTAATAGTACTGAAAGATATATTATGCATTTGGAAGATGTTTGTGGTAGGTTGTGGGATACCTTATGTTTGATACGTATATTGACAAAGTATGTAAGAATCAGTACACTCGTAGAAGTATTTATTGATGTCTGAAATGGAAGTATCAACAAATTAGATACTTAGTATTAAGTATCAAATAAATTATATATATATATATATATATATATATTAATGATAAATGAAATCAACCGACTAGATATTGTGTAACGAGCTTGTTGATACCTTGTAAACCTAGCCATTCAGCGCATCTTCTAAATAAGGAACAAATTAAAACAACCTATGAGTTTAAGTATCAATCTACCTCTGTAGCGCAATGTTAGGCTTATTTTGTCTCGATTAAGTATATATGTAGTAAAAATTGATAATACATTAATTTTAATAATGTGTATCAATAAATAGGATACCTATTACTTTAACTTGAAAAGCAATAAATTAGTCACTGAGTAATGAGCTCGTCGATACCTTTTGAATTTAGTCATTCATTTAAACTTTTTTAAAAATAAATATAAAAGGAATTCATTAAACTTGAAAATGTATGATGCATTTAAAAAAGTTTTGTGATAGTTGTTTGATACATAATTGTTGCAACTTCTTTTAACGAAGTATATAAGTAGCAGTAAACCAGAAGATGTAAATATTGATACTTGAAGTTGAAGTATTAATAAACTAGATACTATGCATGAAAATACTCTATAGTTGTAGTCTTTGAAATGTGTGATTTGAGGTATCAATAGATAATATACCTAATAATGTGTATTAATAAACAATATACACAGATACTTGAAAACAATAAACTAGGTTAGATGATACACATTGATTATACATAACTCAAAATACCATAAGTTATAAAAAATTTATGCTGCCAAACAAAAAATTTAATTTAATTACGCATACATAATATCTAAGGTAACAATAAACATAATATAAAGATTAGTAGTTGTCATCCATAAAAATAATCCAGTTAGTCTTAGACAGTATTAGGTTATTTCCTAACTATTTAACGAAACTTCACAATAACATAATTGTTCAAGAAAGAAACAATCAATTGTTCTCTGTCCGATGGTCGGAACACATCTTTTGGGCCTTGGTGGATCATCATTTTTGCTGACATAAACTTCGAAAGCCTTGATCAATCCATATTTTCATGACTAGATACATCAGATATGCGTGCAAGGACGACTTTATATCATCCACAAAATTTGAGTTGTATGAAGATTCAAATCTTAAACACCCTCTTGGAATATTTTTTATAACATAGTTGGACCCCTGTAAAGGGTAACAAATTAATCTTGCTACAATTATAACAAATGACAATATCAAAGATTGATAAAACAAGTAACACTAAAAAAAGTTGATACATAATTGGTTGTGTATCAACAAAAAAATAACACAATCTACGTGACCGTTAATAAATACATGTTCCATTCTGTAAAATGAATGTGGTAGCAGTACATAATGTCTGAAAGAAGACAAGTGATTGAATAATGCACGTGAACATAGAATAAGGTACTAAGCTATCATAAATTGACATGCTAAGTGATTGTGTTCTATTCTTGAAGAATGAGAACTTTTTGATAAGTGCTACAAATACAGATCCATTCCCTAAAGTGAATGTGATAATATTCAATAAAACTTCTCAATATGAATGAATGTGCACTTTATCGTGATATCACACGACTCATCTCTAGAAGAGAGATGGAACAATTGAGAAGAAATAAATATAAAAAGTACTCTTCGAGTAACAAATCTGTTCATGGAATAGTAAATCAGAAATTTACTAAAGCAAAAGACACGTGTCATGATAAACTTGGAGTTTACTTATTAGACATATATTGAAGAAATAAAATATTCTTCAAGATTACTTGTTCTCATGATAAATTGATTAGATCAACTAATGTTGGGACTGAATTCCCTAAATTCTGAAAGTATGAAAAGTGAATATGGACCCGTTCACCATCATGTGATATTATAAATGGATGCATCTATAAGATGACCACATGAGCATGTATTGTCAATCTAAAGTTTGACATTTGCAAAATTGTTTGTGCAAGATAATTGAGTTAAGAGCACAACTTTCAGAATACGTAATCAAGACAATTCATCTTGATAATATGGACAAATATCCAAATTGATTGACATTAAATGCCTCAAATAAATGGTCAACTTTTGCTTATGAGAACAAAGACATGGTCTGAAATATGATGAATTGCATATAAAGATATGCATCAGACCAATACATTATGATCAATTTCTCCCTCAATAGATTTATGGTCAGAGACCATATAATTTCCATCTAATAATTTTGATATGCGGTATATGATTAATAAATATACCATGATGCATAAAAGATGGATTCTCCAAGATAGATTAAAATATATGTTAGTTTGTCTAACATAAGGGGGAGATAATAAGAAACAAAGAATTGAAATACTCTTATTGAATGTCCCCGAATGACATAGTCTATGACATGCATAAAACATGCAACTGATCCCAAATAAAATTATTCTTGAAAGGAGCAAATTATCAAAGTGGTCATAATAAAGAGGCAATGTGCTCTTGAAGAGCTTTTGACATAACACTTCATGAAACCTCATGAGAGGGGTAGCTACCTGAAAATAATGAAGTGATAAGAACTCAACAAATTATATCGCATTGCAAATCGACAAAAAAAAAATTGTCAATGACATCTTTGATACAATATAGCGCAATATTGTAAAAAATTATGAGAATCTAAATTCTCCGATATATTAAAGCATGCTCTAATTATCAAGTGGAACGGTGCATCTTGGTAAGCGTAAAGCTTATTTGACTTGCAATCTAGACACTAGAAAACGTCATCCATTTAATATTGAATGTTGTCACTAGATAAAATCGATATGAAAGTATTTGAAGGATTTAAAATGCATGAAGCATATACAAGTTCTTGAAAACTTATTTATAATCCTCATATTGATTAAAATTAATCAAGAACTTTTCATATGCAAGTTGATAACTTGAATTGAAACTCTTGAAGAGTTTTCAAAAGGCAATAAATTTTTTGCTTAAAGAAGTTGAAGTGAGAAACTTGTAAAACTCTTTGATCCTAAATGGAGGATTCATAAAAGGAGATAGAACAAAGCACATTTTGCCAAAGCTTTTCTATACACATGAGCTCCAAAAGAATGGTGATATAAATGTGCAACAAATTCGTTCGAGTGACAATATGTTTGATTTGTTTACCAAATTTCTACCAATTGCAACTTTCAAGAAAATGACACACAATATTGGGATGCGAAGATTCAAGTCTTTGGATTGATGTTTTCATCCGGGGGAGTTAATATGCGATGTACTCTTTTTTCCTCACAAGGTTTTGTCCCATTGGATTTTCCTTGTAAGGTTTTTAATGAGGCATCCAAAA
>JBCEWC010007752.1:0-20968 GCA_038996855.1 Solanum aculeatissimum | reverse complement strand
GTACCACGGTCCGTCTCCCATGCCTTGGGCCGTTTTCAGGGCCCCTTTCCAGTGTCTTCCGAATTTCAGGCAGTCTCTCTCTTTGGGCCATAACATTCTCATACGAACTCCGAATTGAGTGAGACAAGTTGAGTTGCGAAGATAATTCAAAGAGATTCAATTTGATATATAGTAGACTACATGGTTAAACCCACACAAAAAGTTATGATTCTGTGAAGCTAACTATCCAAACGGCCTCTCTAGGTCCCAAAATGATCTATTTTACGTTCGGCCACTTAAACTCAACCCGTGGATACAAACTTTCAACCATGAATAGTATAACATCATACAAGATCAACCATAAGGAGTTTCAGAAATTTTCGGGTCATTACATATACTCTGAAGATATACAGAGGAACGAGCAAGGTTGACCAACTCGTTCTATTTTTTAGAAGCCTCGAGTCATCACCTCCAGACTTAATAGTGTCCCAAGCCTCTAGGACACCATCGCTAGATACAATCTCCAGTGGTTAGTAGAGTTATCGGGGAAGTACTCCCCGACCATTGTTCGTGAGTTATTCATCACATCTTATGCTGCCATAGTTCTCAACTCTCTTCCTAAGGGGAAGAAACCCCTCACCTAGCCTCAGATGACACATATTAGGGTGAGGGTTTGTCGGGTGGATATATCAGAGGCCATTATCTGCTGCATGCTTTTTGAACTAAAGTTCCCAGCCCCTAGGTCTATAGTGAGTTCGATAGGAGAGTGCGGAAGACTAGGGATACATCCTTTATGAGAGACCCATCCCACAGATCTAGTTTGATGAGTTGGGTAGCCACCCAGATTGTAGAGCAGGGCCCAGAACTTGAATGGATAGCTATATTGGCGGAGCTTATTGTGAAGGCCTCACTCAGCTTCACCGCCAACTTCTGGTGGGTTGTAGTGAGATCACAGATCTGGTCTACACTCGCAGATAATATATTGATGTCGGACTGTGCCATTTTGGTTGCTATATTGGCTTTCTATAAGATCGATTAGGCCATGTTGATAGCTAAGCAGATACATAAGGTAGTCCTGAAGATATCTACCTCCATCCCTTTCCTATGCCTCATTTATAGATTATTATTGAAAGTTGGGGTGGAGAGTCTTCATCATGTGGACTTGATTATAGAGGTTCAGAGGACACTGGACGTCAGCCTGATAAAAGGTTGATAATATTCAGTGGCACTCTGGCGGGCACCACGACCATCAATTTATATGCTCGAGATATTCGTCGTGATGCCACTACCTGAACCTCCTTCCACCACCACCACTGCTACTCCCGTTACTGAGGGGGCTCCATTGATAGAGATTGATATGAAAAGGGGGTCCACTAATAATATTCCTACACCAGAGGTTGCGCCCACTCTGACAGCACCGGTTGTTATGGTATTTGTATCGGTGGCATCCATACAAGCCATGGCGCAGAGACAGATCCATACTAAGTTCCTGTTGGCTCACTTATTATAGCAAATTGGACCCTAGGTCTACCAGGTCATTGCAAAGACTGAGGCCCACATACGGATGTTCATGGAGACTGCTATTCAAGAGAGACTTATATGCGTGGACAGACACATTGATGTATTTGAGCGAAGAGTACAACAGAGCCTCAGCATAACATGGCCTGTAGATATAATGACCATTCAGACGGAGATCCAACAGCTCTGAGCCGAGATGAGTGCAACCCTCACAGCACTGGTCGTATTCTCACAAACCGATCCTACGAGGCAAAGGTATATCTATTTTCTCTAGAGGAGATACCACTACCTTCCCTCGGGAAGAGGACTTGCATAGATGACCCAAATACTGTGAGATTAGAGGTGAGGATTATAGAGGAGTAGGAGTTAGAGCTTGCCAGGATACTCTCGATACAAGATGAGGAGATGAGGCGAGCTCATGAGCTAGAGAGAGTGAGGGGTGCTGGACCCTCTGTACATGCTCCCACAATTAAGGAATCCACTAGGCAGGTTGAGGGTGGACAGTCTCAGTTAGAGAAAGGTGTTTAACCACCCAGGTATGTTTTCTGTTTGACCCTTGTTCTTTATTTTGATATTTTCTATGTATTGAGGATAATGCACATCTTGTTTTATTGAGTGTGGGTAGTTATAGGCCTCAATGAAGTCTTAGTAACCTTGGCCTATAACTAACCTAATTTTGAATCTAAAGGGTTTCTTACATATGTTCTTTTTCCTTGAGGATATTTATTTTCTATTAAACTGGAATGTTTAGGATGTATAGGTAGTATTAGTAGTATATAGTACTGATGTCTATGGCATAATGTGTGTTTTTATTGAAAAATGGCACCTATCAAATTTTTTGATTAGTTAGTCTTGATAACAACAATGCATGTTTGATTTTTTGGAGTTCTTGTTCTGATAAGTTAGATTGAATTATGATGAAAAGCATGATTTGAGAGTTTGTGTTGATAGTGTAATCAGTATGTCACGCCCCAAAAGAAGGGGAGGCGTGATTGGCACTCGATACCATCATTGGCCGAGTAAACCACTTAACATACTAGCTGACTAGCCTAGGGCAAAAAGATCGAGAAGCATAACATCTGAAAAACTAAGCATGGACCATTTAGGTCATGACCTAGATAACAATATGTCATGTACATCAAGATAGGTAAACAAAAATGATACAATACTAGCTAGCCGACAAGGCTGCAACAACAGAGGTACAGTCACACACTATATGTATATATATCAATCCAATGACAGGAGAATGGAAGGCACCAAAGAACCAACCAAAAATAACATGTCCACAATGGTCTCTGAGAGAATCACTAACACTGCCGGGACAAGGCCCCGACTATACCCAATTGTACAATAAAAAGTAAGCATCCTGTGAAAGCTCCAGGAAAAGGTGGAGCTTACCAACTCACAGCTAAATTAGGCTCCTAGTGGAGGGATCAATCAGAATCACTATCCAAACCTGCACGCACGAAATAAAATACAGCATCCCCAGGAAACAGGATGTCATTACGAATGAACATGTACTGGTATGTAAGGCAGAAAGTGAAATCATAGATAACTGTAGTAAAAATGGTAATAGAAATACCACCTGTAACCAAGACTCAGGTAACTTTCCTGGCCAACATTCAACCTCCTAGTGATCAAATATGCATGGTATGCTCGAGTAATTGCATGTCATGAATACATATATATAGATGCAAATGCATGACATACCCAACCAAATGCTAGCAATGGTGGTCCTTTCCGGGAGCTACCCGATATCATATCTGCCAACCTGTGGCCATCCGTATCATATACATATATATAGTCAGTTGGGCAAATAGGCCTCATACCTCCGATTATAGCTCGAAGTCCATGCATAACGTGTAATGTATGATATAAATGCACATCGCCAGCCATAACATAAATTCAGCCAATCTTGCCTCATTAGTACACTTATCCTCAAAACATCATAATCATTTTCATAACATATACATATGGCCCGTGGGATCTTACATGTCGTTCAAATAAGTTTGACAACTTAACTCAATATTTAGAATGAGGTCTCAATTCTAAAAATGTTCATAAAGGTGCTTCACATTATGTTTACCCTTGGTTTCATGTCAATTAGTAAAAGAAAATACTAAAAAGAATAAAGTGCATTAGTAGTTTAAATAGAAGCGTTATACCAGAGATTATTGGAAACTAACATGTTACTTTTTAAGTTTTTCAAATATGATCTTAATAAGGAGAAAGGACTGATTATGAATATTACATTTCCCCTCGTAACCTACCTTTATTTTAAGTGACACCTCATAGAAAAAGAGCAACACTCCAACATATGGACCGGCAGTCAAGCAAAAATGATAAATTGATCTATGGATATTTAATGTCCAGTTGAGCATTTGAATGGAATATCAAAATAATACCATCATAAAAATACTTCAGCTACAATCCCAATGCCTTTCACAGAAGGTCTTCCTAGCAATAGAATGGTAAAATATCACATTTAATTTTTTGGGAATTTCCTGGATTTTGTGCTAAAATGAGGAACGAAGCTTAGCCTTAACATACATTTCCAACGGACGTCCGAATACCCAAATTTCCTTCATAAAAGTTAATTCCGACATCCTAAGCTTCGCAACGACTATATATACGCAGCTTGAAAACACCTACAAATAGTCTATAGATTGGCATTAATGATAAGATTTTATCTATAATGTTTACTCGAGGAAACGTCCTGAGAACTTCGTAAAAATGGTCGTACAAGAGCCCCAAAATGATTACCTAAACAAACCAGCTGCAAACACAAAACGACCAGAAAGAACACCACTTTTTACAATCCAAAAACAATCCCCAAACATAGCTAATAAGAGAGGAAAACAATCGCAAAGCGTAAGACACACATTTCTAGGCACGCAGGTGAATTTTAACGATAAAAATACGAAGAACTTACGAAATTGCTTATGGAGCTGGTGGGAGCTTTCTCTTCGGTTGTTGAACTGTTTTGGGACAAAAATGATGCTTTTTCAGCTTTAAAACATCAAAATAGCCGACATATAGTTGGGCTTGACCCGACCCGGCCCATGACTTGGTTTCCTGCTCGGGCAATCGTGGTAAAACTCTCATAACTTCTAAGTCATGGACCTTCTAACTCCTTATATTTTGGGAGATATGATCTGATACATTTGACCCAAATTTAAGAAGGATTTCTTAAAGAAGCTTACGGTAACTTTGGCCAAACTTTATCTTGCAACTTCCTTGACTCCGAAAATTAACATATGAACTTTGGGATATTAAAATACCCCTTAAAAATCCATTATTATCAAATTATGCACTCTTATTCCCATCCAAAAAGTGAAACTCAATTGAAATCTTTTAAAAAGTGTGAGGTTTCACTTGGGCCATCTCCCTAATATCGAATATGAATTTAGGGGATTCCTTTGACTTTAAACTTTGATCCCTTGATATTAACACCTATTTGCAGCCTTATTACCCTTAGGTTCTAGCCAGAGTCATATATGGCTTATACAATATGACATAATATGCATATTATGGAAGACGAGAAATACAGGGTCTCATACAATGTCATGTGTGTGTGAGCCTATTTGCATGATTCTTATACTATTTTTCAATTCAAAACTTGCCATGTTACTCTGACTTAGACTGTAGGATAGTTGTTAGGAAAGGATCTTAGTCCATTATTCACATTAGTTCACTTAGCCAAAATAACCAACCAAATGTGTAATGTATCCGTTGATCCTAATGTTTGAGCTTTGCATGTACCTTTTTCTTTTGTAAATACCTTAGTAACCTAGCCTTGTTAGATGAGAAATCCTAAAATTAGCTCTGGTCTTTCCTTGAACATTGTGCACCTTGACTGAGGCAAAAAGCTAAGTTGAGGGTGTCTACCAAAAGTGGCCCTGGTTTAGAGAATGGATATTGTGCACCTCATCTCAAGCCAAAATCCTAAGTTGATGGTGGCTGGAGTAAGGAAAAATCAAAAAAGATGAGGGGGGAGCTAGTGATGTAGAAAGAAAAGGGGGGAAATATGTTAAGGTGTGAGAAAAATAAATAGATGCCTAAACAACAATCTGAAAAGAAAAAGAGTGTGAAAATAGAAGGCATTGTGCTAAAAATGAGAGTACGACACCCTAAAAACTTAGAATGGGAGAAAAAGGGAGAATAAGATGAAGATATCAGTGTTGGTAGGGAAAAAGTGTAGGAAAACACAGTGTCAAGGAGGGTTTTCAATCACTATGTTCCCAAAACATCACACCAAAGCCCCTGAACCTATGTTACAAGCCTAGAAAGTCCTAAAGTGATCCTAGTCCAACTAGTCGAAGGTCATAGTCTTGAGTATAGGGTCAATCATATGGTATTGAATGGAGTGTTTGAATATCTTTTGTGAGAGTGAGTGATTTTGTGTAGTCCCAAGTATTTAATCTGAAAATATCATCATGAGTGGGAGATGGGACTTCTTTCTATGAGGGCACTTGTATTGCATTGTTAATATGGGACTGATTCACTAATTATTGCTTATCGTAGATTACATCTCTTATCATAGTTACACTGTTGAATGTATTAATCTGCATTGGTTTGCTTGAGAGCTATTTGATATGCATTGATAAGTGGTGTCGGTATTTGTGCTTGAGTTTGATATGATGTGTGCCATTAGACTGAGGTTTGTGTGTTACTATACTTCTCATATAGATTGAGTCCATTTCTTGAGGACAAGCAACAATTTTAAGTTGAGGGTGTTGATGTGCTATTGAAATACAACACTTTTGATGCTTAAAACTTGAAATTTTGTGTGTTCTCAAAGTGATATTAGTAGATTTGATGTGTTTTTATGTTTGTTTTGCAGGATTACAGGGTTGGCATGATATTTGGGCCAAGTATGTTGAAATTATAGATTTTGATGATCCAAAAAACCCTTTATGGGTCACGGAAGATTTTAGGGCCGTAGAAGTGGTCTCGTAACAAATTCTAATGAAGGGGATATTTTCTGAATAAGACTCTATGAACATGCACACGAGCCGTAAAGTATTCTACGATTCATAGAGTTAAGGTCATACCCTGAGGATTAGAAAGTGGAGAAGTACTGAAAATTCATCAGACAAAATCCTCCATGGGATGTAGAATCCTATACGGCCCATAGATGGATCTCGTAGAAGACCACTTCAGTTTTGCAGAAGAGGAGTGTGAAACCCCAATTACAGGCTGTGGAACATTATACGACCCATAGAAGTTGCCCGTAGAGCTTGCCGACCCAGTTTTCCTATTTTGATTAGGCTTTGTGTTTTAGACATTATAAATAGGTTTTTAGGTTATTTTTTATGAAGTTCTGGAGGAGTTTACAAATTTTAGGATTTTTAGAGAGATAGAACACTAGGGGATCATTTGAAAAAAACATATTGTGGTGTTCTTAATGCATACTTATGATTTCTATTGAAGAGTTGGATTCCTTGTTCATAAATTCATTTGTGTAAGTGCTCAATTATATTATTCTATATCATGATTCTTTCATCTACACTGATCATGAGTAGCTAAATCTACAACTAGGGTTGTGGGAACTATGAAGAACTAACAAGGTAAAATTGGATAATTCATAATTCTTGAAAAGTGTGTATGAATGTATTAATTACTTCTCTTCATTTTTCATACTTGTTAACGATGGCCAACGTTAGAACTCACCTAGTGTTACTTGTCGGATCAAGGAGGTAATAAATAGGAAAAAAGAATAATTAACAAGATTCGATTGATGTTTTCTTGTCTAATAAACCAAACTGGATCAAGGGGAGGTTGTACTGGGATAATAGGTAAGGGTTAGTAATGTCACATTATGAAGATGGATCAAATTCCATAGTGAAATTTACCTCTCACATGGATCAAAGGGTTTGGTAAACTTAACTTACCGTTCTGTATCTACACACTGGAAAAAAATTACAATTATCTAGTAATACTAAGTTCGGGGATCATAGGGAACACATCACCCTAGTTAACTATTCTACTGATTTCACAACACTTATACTAGTTTAGGTTTAATTTTCTTGCAATTACAACCCCCCCCCTTCGGAAGATAAGTAGGTGAATCAACTCAGTTTGCTTGGAATTAATCAAAAGTCTACCATATTCCCTGTGGGCGACCCTAACCTTGGTTAGGTTATATATCTTTACCACGATCGCTTTAACCTTCAAAAAGGAGGTGTAGCTTAGGCGACATCAGTATCTGTAATAATGTAGGGCCAAAACAATGCAAATATAGGGCAGTACTGACTTAAGCCTAGGCTAAGGCCCATAGAAGCAGATAACTAGAAGTATCCAGAACAGTGATAAGGACTCAATTGATAAGTATAACAAGTAACTAGGAAAAAGTGATAGGCAACCCAACTGATAATACAAGATATATCCCAATAATAGCCAATCTAGCTAAATATCAGTGTATAACCAATAGAATCGGTATAACCAATATCGCCTACTCACCAGAAACCTAGTATATAAAGATAATCAAAATAATAGAACCTTTATGCATAGTCAGAAGTACAACAGATAATCAATCTCCCATAGTATCACATGTTTCCTAGTACCAGACAACCCAAACAGGCATACATATTAATAGGAGTAGTACAAGATTGTGTCTAGTTGTTGGCAGGCTAATCCCATCTCAAGACAACTACAAGTACTCAGAAGAATCGTAGACAATCCAACTGATAAGTATAACAACATCCAAGAAACCCATAGACAACCTAGCTAATCTTCAAGGCATAACATGTATCCTACTAATAGAACACAATTCAGCCACCACAGAATCAGAAATATGGTACACCAACAGAGTTGCAACAATAGAATCATAAGTACAGAGTCACAAAAAATAGCCAGCAATATAACTGACAACCAGCCTCTCCAATACTACATAGCACTAGTACCATACCACTCACATAGGTAAATAAGTATCTGAATAGACATATGTGTCAATCACATGGCATAGGTTTGCCTTTAGCCTTTAACAGGATATAATCATAACATAAATAACAAATAACATGAATCATATCAGATATAACCGAGGAATCGGTATCAGAAAGCCCAACAAGCTAAACCAATATTTAAATAGTCAAATATATGCACACAGGTAGCATCAATGCTTAACTTACCTCGGTCGCGCTCTATCTCGCCTTTACAATTCTTATCCAAAGTATTCATAGCCCAAACAATGCTAAACACCAGGTAACATAGCAGATATAGGTATTACAGAGTCCAAATGATTGTAGATTTGCCTTTATCCTTTAACAGGACATAATTATAACATAAATAACAAGTAACACGAATCATATCGAATATAACATAGGAATCAGTATCAGGAATCCCAACAAGCATAACCAGCATTTAAATAGTCCAATATATACACACAGGTAACATCAATGCTTAACTTACCTCAGTCACGCTCTATCTCACCTTTACAATCCTTATCCAAAGTATTCATAGCCCAAACAATGCTAAACACCAGCTAACATAGCAGATATAGGTATTACAGAGTCCAAATGATGATCCTAGCCTCAACAACATATATATGCCTAACTCAGAAATTCTAACAACAAACAAGCTCCCAGTATATATATATATATATATATATATTTCAGCTCAATCTAGAAGTGAGGAAAGCCTAGCCTACCTGAAAGGTGAATCCACGTGCTTTGAATCAGTCTATGTGAGTTTTACCTCTCCTAATCACCTCCAAATGTTGCTCAGCTGTCAAAACATGAATCACCATATAAATATTATTTTTTGGCTATAATATCACAAGAAATGGGAGGCAAATAGGTCAACTGTGACTAAAATGGGAGAAAATAGGATCCACATCAAAAATACCTAACCAACTCTCGTAAAATGATCTCTATATCACCCCGAGTTTATAACGAGGAATTGAGCTCAAAATGAAGATCAGAACAATGAGAAACTACCCCAAAAATCATATTACATTTCTTGTCAAAAAAAAATTATTTCAATAGATTCTTTATCAAAATTCTCTAAAATACAGTCAAACCAATAGAATTCAAATATACCACAGAGTAATTCTCAAAAAATAGTATAGTTTAGACCCAAATTTTACTCAATTCCGATAAGAAATGGCCAAAATATCACAACACAAAGTTTTCAATAATTTACGATAATATATTCAGCAAAAATGGTGATTCTTACCTCAAGATACATTCTAAATCTGAAATATGAGGTCCCCACGACGTTCCTCACAAAATTTCCTATAGTTTAGCCTTCAAAATTGCTACAATTGGATATGTATAACTCAAATTATCGCTAGGTGAAGTTCCTTCTCTTTAATTTCGTGAAGTTGTCTATTTAAGGCTTGCCATCACCTATGTCGTTGGCCTCCGTGGACGCGGGCAGGGCCACACGAACGTAGGGCTTTAGCATGTCAGGCATCCTCAAACTCGAGCCTAGCCACACAGATGTGGGGGTTGTGCGCCCTTGCCACTCCGCGCATGGGAGGTCGCCTTGTTGTGCTACACCAGCTCACCTCAAACCCTCTCTGGGGTGTTCCGAGCCCATCTGGTGTCCATTTTTTTCAAACAACTATGTAACCACGTTGATTTCAACATTTTGGATCCAATGGTACAGTCAAAATTTCCAACGAAACTCCTTACAATAAAATGAAGGCCCCACTTCTTTCCGGCCAATTTTAACTAAAAGAATTTAGGGGGTCAAATGCATCGGAAAGTCCCCGTCATCCAATGAAAGGTATTTCCAAACTAAATTTGACGTTCCAGAGCTGGCCTCACCATCAGAATTTCCTTTTGAGTACGTTTACCAAGGTTATCATCGAAAATCACTTTTTGGCTTATTTTTTAACTGGTTTTACAAATTCTCCATTAAACTCATATCATAACTCCCAAGTCTCGGGCCAATCATGTCCCTAGCCTAATTTGGTCATTTCGGAGCTGATGAAATCGTTAGAATTTTACTCTAGAGTCATTTACTAGGATTTACCAAAAAACTCATATTACAATTATAATTCCTCGTTTAACTCGAAAAGTTGTGCAAACCTCAACCGATTCATCCAACAACCACACTAACAATATCAATACATCACAAATGGCCCGAGGTCACTATGCACATGCTCAAACTGGCAAGATATTTGCAGAACCACCGAAATGACCTGGAGGGTCATTATAGAGGTGGTCACTTGAATATGAGTTTCTTAATTGAAAGTCATTCAACTTTAATCTTTAATACAAAAGTGACTCAACTATGAACTATTTCTATAGAAAGTCACTCAACTTTAATTTTTAATTCAAAAGTCACTCAATTATGGGTTCTTTTCAGAAAAAAAAAATTAAACTAGAAGTATTTTGCTTACAGAATTGTTCAGCCTATTTAATTAAATTTTTCAATAAAATTTGTTAATATGAATTTTTATTTAGAACTAATTTTAAAAAAAAATCATTTAAATTTTGTTATAAGCATTTCGATCTGTTGTAATATTCCATGACAAAGTCTTGGCTCTAGTGTTGTTGTTAGGGGATGTCAAAATGAGCTCAAATATATGTAGGAAAAATTACATAAATACACAATATATTTTTTCAGATTTTCTGAAAATCCCTACCATTTGAAAAAATTTCAACAATTCATATTTTCTTCTTTCTCTCTCAAATTATTAGATACATAGACCTTCACTTCCCATTCTTTTTTTAACTGTACTAAAGTCACGCCTATATTAAAAGGCTCCATTTATGAAATTTAATTTACAATTATCTTTTTCTTGATTTTCTAATTTATTTACAACTATCTTCTCTAATGATTTTCTCATCTTCTCTTGAAATATGATGTTAACTTCTTAGATATTTTGATGTCACAAGTGTAGGGAATGATTTTTTTTAATTAGAATTCTCATTTACTGGATTACTTCATTATCCAAAAAAAGACTAAAAAATTGAAGTCTAAGACTTAATGATACTGATTGGTATTTATCAGAATGACTAAGATAAAACTATATGAATATCCGCTGCTGAACTACTGCAGCAATCATTGTAGCAACAAAAAATATAAATTCCGAAATAATAGAAAAAATAATATATACGGTATACTGGACCTACCCCCAAAATTACCTACTTAAATTTGGTATTCATCTTAACTTTATGATATATATGGATTCTCGTTCATCTTTTTAGCATTGGTCTTACCCAATTAGTTCAAATTATTGATGACTCCGATAAGGACATTGGGTTGAGATATATAGTTGACGCCAATGTTGAAAGTGGAAAAAACTTACGGGAGTTGATGCTAAGCAAAGGAGAAAGTGCAGAGAATTTCTTCATGATTTTATTTTTTACTTTCTGCATATCAATTTTTTTGTGTGTGATACATAATACAATGGTGAGTGGACAAGTATAAGGTATATGTAATAAAGTTCGAAAACTATTGAATTGAAATAGTGTTTCAGCTCTAGAACATTAGGGTTTATATATCAAGTTTATTTATTAAATAGTGCACATACACATAACATTCTAAGTTGAATAAGTTTAAACACAAATTAAAAATTGCAGATACATAATAACAACTGATACATGATAGATTATATTATTTGTAATAATTATGTATCATATAAATAATTAAAGGCATGAGATAACATAAATATGAAAATAGACTAGAACTCATATGTATCAAAAAAGAATTAACAAAAATTAAAAAAAAATTGATTGCACTATCAATGTTGTGTCATATATATAATTATAAATATGATACAAGTGATATTATTATAAAAATATTAGTATTTATATATCAAACAATAAAATTTGAAAATGTCTACGGATACATAACTTTCTAGTTAAATAAGTTTGAGTGTATGAATTTGATAGTAAAAGATAACGTTGTAAAAGTTATGTATCAAATACATAACTATTAACTTGATACATACTAATTTGTGTTTCAATAAATTAAGATTATCTATGAAATTTAATAATGCAATACATTATGCATGCTAAAGAGTAACATATCACAATATTAAAAAAAAGAAATTATACATTAATTTAGGTAATAAAAATAACTAGATACATCAAAAATCTGAACCTGTATGTATAACAAAAAGATGAAGAAAAAATAAAAAAATATGATATGCTAAAAGAAAAAAAAAGATGAAGAAATCATTCTACACTTTCTCATTTGCTCTAGATCAACTCTCATAACTTTTTTTCACTTTTAATAACGTCACCTATGAATCTTAATTCAAAGTCCTTACCAGAGCCATCAACAATTCGATCTTTTTTTCCTTTTTGGGGCTTTTTTCACAGTCAAGTTGAAGTCAAAGATGCATCCTTCTTTGACTAATTGGATAATCATAATTCTAAAAGATTGAGCATCATTCATATGTATTAGAAATTTGTAGATGAAAAAGCTATAAAAAAAATTTTAAAATTTAATAATTGATGAACTTGAAAGGAAAAAACGGATGAAGTAGAAAAATTATTATGATTTGGAATAAATAGAGGAGAAGAAAATTTGAATTGTTTGAATCTGTTACCATTTTGGGAGAGATTGATATCAATTTATTTTGCATAATTTATGAAATTAACATTTAATTTGATATCTTTTTTTTTTTAGCGCAATAGCCAATAAAGTAAAGTATGGACAAGTTGTATATCAGGCAATATTAGGGAATGTATCCAAAATCTATCAATTTTAAGAAATTTTTTGTAATTTGAAAAAGAGTAGGGATAAACTGTAATTAGCTCTTAACACTATGAGACTTATGTAAGTTATACATGTATGTAACAAGTCCAATCGTTAGAAATTTTATGGGTTGGACTTAAGATAATTTGAATTAGGTTCAATGTCAACCCATTTAAACTTTATCCTATTTTAAAAGAATCTTCAATTGACCCCAATTTACTCTCCAATTTTAACTCATTCTAAGACTCTTTATTTGCAAATGTATATTCTAATATTAAAGCTATGAATTACTATATATTCTATATCTTCTAGGATATATCTATCTATTTGTAACTTTTTATTTTTATTTTTTTGAGTTGTGTGGTTATAAAAGATAAATAATAATAATAATAATAATATGTTAAAATTATTGAGATTGTGCAGGTCATGATCCAACTCGAATTTTAGCTCATTTGAGCACAACCCATTTAAGCCAAAGATAAATTTGAGCAGATCATGACCCAATTCGATTTTTTTCTCAATCCCTTTGAGTATTTTTAATTTGAACCCAATTTGCCCACTTGACACCCCTAGTTGTGGTCAAAGTAGTGATAAGCATTTCAATCAATTAGCCTTGCTTAAAGTGTAGCAAATAAAAAGCTTCATTGCGGGCATAGAGATGTTGTCCAGCATGTGTAAGTTGAAATTACTGGATTTTTAAAAAAAAAATGAATCATTAAATAAATTAAATGATATTTTTTTTATTTTTTAAACTTTTAGTTTTTAGATGAAAATTTCATGTCAGCTAATGTTATCTGAAAATTTAATTAAATATGTTTAGTGACTTTATAGATAAAACACTTTTAGTTGAGTGATCATCTGTGAAAAAAATCATAGTTGAGCAATTTTTGAGTTAAAAATCAAATATGAGTGATTTTTTATGAATGATTTTTGAATTAAAAATCGATACTTAGTGACTTTTTGTAAAAAGAGATCATAGTTAAGTGATGATTTGAGATATTATTTCCATTCTCCATTATCACTAGACACGCACAGTATTATACCTTCAGAAAATTCTCCCTTCGTTCAGAGTTAGTTGTCAAAAATTTTCCTAATTTGATTTATACTTTTGCTTGTCATTTTTGACAAATCAAGATAGAATAATTTTTTTCCTATTATACTCTCAATTTATTCTCATTGATTTAGGGTGTGTTTGGTATATTTTCCTGGAAAATGTTTTCATGGAAAAATAAGCTGATTTCTAACTCATTTTCTCATGTTTGGTTGGTGAGTGGAAAATATTTTTTATTGTTTGGTTAGTGAATGAAAATATCTTTTAGAAAAAAAACTTTTATTTAGCTAGAGAGTAGAAAATATTTTTTGATATGAAAAATATTTCATAATTTGAATAATATTTTTTTAAAATAAATATTTAAATTCTTTTTTGGGGTAGGGTGGGGAGGTGGTGGGCAAGGGCAGGGGCGGAGCAGAGTAAAAAAATTAAAATTTTTAAAATTTGAAAATTTTAATTTTCTTTTTATTGAGGAGGGGGGGAGGGGAGAGGGGAGAGGGGGAAGGGGGAGGGGGGAGGGGGGAGTAAAAAATTAAAATTCTCAAAAGTTAATTCTTTTGTAAAAATAATTTTTAAATTCTTTTGTATGGGGATCCCCAGGTGGAGGCGGATGGTTTGGGGACCTATGGTGGAATAAAAAATTAAAATTTTCAAAGTTTTTAAAAAAATTTAGAAATAAATTTTTTTGGGGTGGGGGGAATTGGGTGGCTCAGCATTAGAATGGGAGAAAAATATAAAATCTTTTTTAAAAAAAATAATAGATTTTTGTGGGGGAGGGGAGTTATGATAGGGATGAGATAGAAAAATCAATTTGAAATTGGATGAAAGTTTTGAAAAATATTTTCCTTAATTTTTGGAAGGAAGTCAATTTCCTTAAATTTGAGAAAAAATGGGTTGATTTTGAAAAACATTTAAGTCAACGAAACATGAAAAAAGAAAATTTTGAATCTTCAAGATTTATTCAAACTTTCAAAGATCATATAATTAAAGGGATAAAATGAAAAAATTAATTAATTTTATTTTAATTTAGGAAGAAATCAAATAATGTAAGAAATATATTTTTAGTAAGATACCTATCTAAAATGAGGAGGAGGGAGTAATGAAGTTGGGTTGATTCGTTCGTTCAATTCCCACTCTTCTCGTCCTTTTACATTTCAGTTTTCATTTATTATATATCATCAATCGATCAGACATGTAACTTTACCCAAATAGGCTAATCATCATGTGGATAAACTTAGTATCAATCAGGCAGATCAGATGAGACAACATAAGA
Source organism: Solanum aculeatissimum (assembly GCA_038996855.1). Classification (NCBI taxonomy): domain Eukaryota; kingdom Viridiplantae; phylum Streptophyta; class Magnoliopsida; order Solanales; family Solanaceae; genus Solanum; species Solanum aculeatissimum. The sequence continues at coordinate 5,489 of JBCEWC010007752.1, read as the reverse complement.
TTAGGAATTTTATTTTTTATTTAATTTCTCGTATTCACATTAGAATCAGAATAATTTAAACTTGTTTTGCGTAGGAATTTATTTGAAAAAATTCGCTCTTTATTAAAAAAAATCATATTTAAGATTTGAATTCAAAATATTTAATAAATATAAAAGTAATTTCATCCACTGCATCATATTCTTGACAATGAAAATTTATTTTTAACTTTATCACTTAAAACAAAAATACTCTCTTTTTTTGGTCAGAAAGATGTTTTAATATATTAATGTGACCCTTGTAAGGCAAATTTGGTTGATTTCCTGGTGGTATCAGCCTACAAATTTCGTCAGCATAATTGACATCAAAATATTGTCTTGAGGCCACATTTCGATCCGGATAGAAAATATTAACAACGGTTTGTTTCCTAGGGCAACTAGCTCCTGAATTGTCCATACAAATTTTATCTTATATAAACAATGGAGGAACTACAAAAAATTTTGTATCACCAAAAGTTTTGTAGCTTGCTCCCTCCTTAGCCATTAGATCAACTGACTGGTTCTCCTCCCAGAACACATGACGTAGCTCCAATAATCCCAACCTGCTTAATAATGACCTGCAATCAAAAATTAAGTTATCATAAGGAGGTATACCTTTGGTAATACAATCCAAGGCTTCTGCTGCGTCCATTTCTATCTGTAAGCTTGTGAAATTATGATGGATTGCCAGTTATAAACCACACTTGATTTCTTTCAGTTCCGCCTCTAATGGGTTAGTATGAGCAATGGCACTATAGTAACCTAGTAACCAATTTCCTTTGTGGTCCCTAAATATGCCACCCAAACCTCTAGTGTCGAGCGCGTTCCTCATAGCCTCATCCGTGTTGAGTTTAACTTTTCCTTCAATTGAAGGGCACCATTTAACATGGATGGTATTTGTGAAAGGCTGGGCAGCAGTGTTCTAGGCATTTGTGGCAGTGTATTCTACTGCCATTCCATAGGTTACATCAAAGCTCACGTTATCCTTCTTATGCTAAAAAAGAAATGAGTTTCTTGTGTTTCCAAATTTGCCAAAGGCAAAACGGGAATAGAGTACCCCAATTGAGACAAGAGGTAAATGGCTTATGGTTGATGGATTTCCTGTGACTCATCCAGGATGATTCATCTAGAGAGTTAGCATTCATGGTACCAATTAAGGGTTTCCTTCTTTGGATCTCTTTTCAAAGTGTAAATGCAATGTGACATTAGAAGAAAAGGTGACTGATATCTTGCTTGGGGTGCCCACAGATAAGGCAAGTTGGGGACAAGGACATACCCAAGGTGTTAAGTCTATGGTTTGTTTTTATTCTTTGGTAGTGCAAGATCCATAAGAAGAATTTTAGTTTGTTGGGACTCTTGGTAGTCCAAATCTGCTTGAAGTCCTTACTCTTAGGTATGTCATCACGAATTTGGTTTTTCCTAGCAATGTGGGTGTAGGCTGTTGAGGTAGAGAACTTTCCATTGGGGGTTAGTCCCCACACCTTTTTGTCTCTAGTAGTGACATTGTCATTAATGATTGTGTCTTTGATAATAGTTTCAATTTCAATGGGAAAAAGGAGGGATAGCTCATTAAGCTTCCATTCATACTCTCTTCTAAAGTCAGCCACAGTCAGACTATATTCCTCCTCTTTTAAGGGCCCTGTACACATAGCCTTAGGCAAGGATAATGAGGTATCCAAGTGTCAAAGAAGAAACTCACCTGGGTTCTTGTGTGGATCACCCACTTAGTGGCTTCAGTGATATCTTTCCATCCCTCTTGGATATTCTTCTATGATTTAGAGACAACTTTCTGTTTGGGTTCGATTATGAGATAACTTCTATACTTATTATGAAGGAAAGAGCTCTAAAGGCAGCCAGAGTTTTGGGTGAGTATCTATGCAAGGCCACTTAGGATGACCCTATTCTTATTTGCAGTTTTGTGAAGCCTCAAACCCCCTAGGTTTTTATATCTAGTCACAATATCCCAATTTAGGAGGTGCATATTTTTTTTCTCTGTGAGGATCCCCAGACGAAATCTCTAGTGATCTTGTCAAGTGTCTTTATGACTGCTTCGGGGATTTTAATGAAGCTCATCACGTGTTTGGAAATGCCACTAAGTGTTGCTTTAGGTAGAACTTTCCTATCAACTATATTCAGAGTGTTGATTTTCCAACTAGCCAAATTTTGCCTCATGTTGTCAATGAGGTATTGGAAGTCTCTGTTGGTTGGTCTTTTGTTGAAAATGGGGAAACCAAGATATTTCCCAAAGATTGCTTTTCCTCAATACCTAGCCGGAGTAGGAATTGCTCCTTGGTCTGGCTTGTACAGTTCTTGGAGAAGATAATTTTGGACTTAGTACAATTGACTTTTTTACTAGAGTCCCTCTAGAAATTATAAAGGGTATTGGCAATAGTGTTGTAGTTCTTGATAGTTGCCCTGACAAAGAGAGTTAGGTCATCAGTAAAGAAGAGATATGATAGTTTAGGACACGTGCGGCAAATCTTAATGGGGTCCTAAAATTTCAACCCCACAGAGTTTTGAATGGACCTAGAGAGCCTTTCCATGCACATGATAAAGATGTAAGGGGACATGGGGTCACCTTGTCTAATTTCTCTGAAGAGGTAGAAAGCCTCAATTGTCCTGCCATTGATCAAAATTTGTATAGAACTGGTGATGATGCAGGACATTATGAGTTTACACAATTGTTTAGGGAGATTGAAGTATTCCAAGGTGTCTTTGATGTAAGACCATTCAATCATGTCAAAGGCTTTCTCTAGGTCAATTTATAAGGTCTTGTTGCTTACTTTCCCTCTCATTATTCCAAAGTGTGAGATCACTTCCTGGAAAACTATGGCATGGTCAGAGGTCATTCAGTTGGCCAAGAAGTTGGCCTGGCTATTTCCTATGTATTGGGGGAGGAGGGGCTTGATCCTATTGACAATGATTTTGGTGATGATCTTGTAAATAGTGTTACAGAGACTAATGGCTCTGAAACTCCTAAGACACTGAGCATTGGGAGACTTAGGGATTAGGCACAAAAGAGTGGTATTAGCCTCGAGGGATGGTTCCCTATTCAAAGGTCTTTCTGCAGAAGTCAATGGTTTGGTTGCCAATGATGTCCCAGTATTTTTGGTAGAAGAGAGGGTGGAGACCATCAGGCCCTAGGGATTTGAGGGGTTTGAAGGATTTAACAACTTGGATAACTTTAGTGTTTCTCAAGGATTTCCCATCAGAGTGATACAAGTTAGTCTCCTGCAGGTTGTGGTTACTAATGTGCCTTAGTGGGGAGCAATGATCAGTGGTATACAGGTTCTGAAAGAAGAAGATGGTAGGTTTATAGATTTCTTCAGATGAGTCTAGGATTTTCCAAAATTCATCCTACAATGTGACAATTCTATTTCTTCTCCTTCTAGTAAGGGTGGAAGTATGGAAAAAATTTGTGTTGGCATCACCCTCATAAAGCCAGGAGATTCTGGATTTGGTTATCCAGAATTCCTTTTCAGAGAGGAGCAAGCTATCATATTTTTCTAGCAGCTCCTTTTTTAGGATTTGGAGGAAAGGCCTATGGGGGGTAGTTGCAGGATTTTTGGATTCCTCCTAGTCTGGCCAGGGTAAGCCTCATTTTCTTAAAAATATTTCCAAACACCTCTTTGTTCCAGATATTTGCTCCTTCCTGGAATTTCCTAATAGAGTTTAGGAGCTCATTGTTGGGAAGGAAGGAGTTGTGGATGAGGTCCCTAAAGGAGGGGTTACTAGACCACATAGGTTCTAATCTAAAAGGTTGGTATATTGGGGTAGATTCTAGCATTTAAGTTAACCAGGAGAAGGAAATGGTCTGAGTTGGTCCTTGGGAGGTATGTGACAAGAGAGTTAGAGAATTTCTTTATCCAAAGGGCATTTGCCACACATCTATCCAGTCTCTCAAAGATGAGTTGGGTTCGGTACTTGTTTTAATTAGTCCAAGTGTAATTTTTCCCCTTGAAACCGAGGTCTACCAAACTACAACTCTAGAGGCAGTTCTAAAAGTGCTTAGATGTGCTCCTACTAATAACATTACCTCCTAGCTTCTTGCTATCATGAAGGACTTCATTAAAATCCCCAGCTACCAACCAATCCATGTTGTGAGTTTGGGAGATACTATATAACTCTTCCTAGAGGTTGAGTCTAGTATGGAAATCAGTACTAGCATAAATTGCTAAGAATCTCCAAGTATGGGTATCATGGATTACCTTAACAAGGACATGGATTCCTTGTGGAGTAATAGAGATGTTGTCAAGCTTTAGAAGGTTATCTTTCCACATGATGAAAATTCCACCAGACAAACCATCAGCAGGTGATTGGATTTGGGTATCAAACTTTAGGGACTCCGTCCGATGCTTATGTTCATTCATTTTTGTTTCAAGTAGGACAAGTAAGGTTGGCTTGTGAGTCCTAACCAGTGCCTCATAGTGCCCGTTGAATATATGTAACGACCCAAAAAATTTTGAACTTCTTGATTGTTGGTCTTGGTTAGTGTTGGACTGGTTATGGTTGAATTTCGGTAGCCGTGGGTTATGTTTAAGTGGTCGGATTCAAGGAAGTCATTTTGGTGAGAGTTGTAAAGCCGCTTAGACAGCAGTGACTTTGAAAAGCCATATCTTTTAGTAAAGGTTGAGCTGTGTGGGATATTATATATGAAATCGAAGCTCTTCGAGTTATCTTCACAATGCAACTGATTTCACTCAATTTGTAGTTTGGGTGTGAAAGTTATGCCTCTTACAGTGAGACTGCCCGTATTTGGAAGTGCGCTGGAAAAGGGATTCGGAGAAGAGGCTAAGGACCGGACCACGGACTGTTTGGTGGTCCACGGTCCGTATGGGTGTTCGTGGGTTGTTCCAGTGAACTCCCAAGGGTTGGGAGCCAAACCATGACCCAAGTAAAGTCCCACGGACCACCTCACGTTCTGTGTGACCCTTCACGGCCAGTGAGGTGATTCAGTGTGCTTGCCATGGATCGGGGCTGGAATCCGGACCAAGTGTGGCTCCAAGGACCAGTACACGGTATGTGTGCATCCCCACGGTCCGTGAGTCCCTCCGTGAAATGAGGCCACTCGGATAGGTACACGATTGTAGATGAACCCTGGTTGTCTTCCGTATGGAACTGTGTTTCAGTGATCAATCCGCTTCATTAATGGTAATTTCATAAATTGGTTTAATCCTATGGCTCTTTTAACTTCCCTAAAGTCTCCTAAACCCCTAAATTCAAAACCTAATCCTATTTCACTCATCAAAACACTCTTTAATCCTCTCTAAAATTTCTTGAATCCTCTTGACCTCCATTGTTGAAACCATGAAGAAAATTGGGGAAGATCATCTTGCTTGCTAAATTCTTCAATTCTTGTGGATAATCTCTAGGTATATGGGTTTGATTCATGGATTTCCTTTCATCCATGAAGACCCAAGAACCCTACTCCTTAATTTATGATTTTAAATTTCTTCAAGTTATGGGTTCTTCTA
>JBCEWC010007751.1:0-20970 GCA_038996855.1 Solanum aculeatissimum | reverse complement strand
AGCCAACTTACACAGTTGCATTTGTACAATAATCAATTAACAGGTTCCATTCCTGCAACACTGTTTAATATCTCATCACTATTTAGGGCATCACTGGCAAGCAACAACCTTTCCGGTCCCCTCTTTCTTGATGAAGGGAATATTGTGTCAAATCTGAAGTATCTAAGCATATCTAAGAACCAAATTTCTGGTTGCATTCCTTCTAACATATGCCAACTCACACAACTCAAAATTTTCTCCATATCTTATAACAAAATGATTGGAAATATACCCAGAAATATTGGTTGTTTATCCAACCTTGAGGAGTTTTATATTGGCGATAATCCAATAACAGGGACTATTCCCACTTCATTAGGCAATATTTCCACTCTGCGAAATCTTTATTGTGGAAACAGTCACATAGTGGGGCAAATTCCTCCAGAATTAGGGAAACTATCAAATTTGAGGCAATTAAGGTTTAACCAGAATTATAATCTTATTGGTCAAATTCCCAAGTCTATTTTTAACATATCTTCTTTGGAAGTCATTGATTTCAGTTACAATAACCTCTCGGGTAGAATTCCGACCACTTCAGTTCTTCACCTTCAGAACCTTAAAGGCCTTTACTTGGCAGCCAATCAGCTGGAAGGGGAAATTCCATTGTTCATAACAAATGCTTCCAAGCTTGAGATGCTGGTGCTAAATAATAACTTCCTCACAGGAACTATTCCTACTAATTTGGGAAATTTCCGTGAGCTGCAAGATCTGTTCCTACATGATAATCAACTTACCAATGAACCAAGAGAACATGAGTTGCGATTTTTCAATTCTTTGGCAGACTGTAGGATGTTGCGATATCTACAAGTGGGTAACAATCCATTGAATGGTGTTCTTCCCCATTCTATTGGCAATCTGTCATCTACTATTGTAAACTTTCATATAGCAGATTCACACATCAATGGCCTCATCCCCACGGGTATAGGCAACATGAGCGGTCTCATAGCCCTAAGCCTTGGAAAAAACAACTTTATGGGAAGTATTCCTTCTGAAGTTGGTAAGCTTGAACAACTCCAAGGACTCTATCTAACTAACAATAAATTGCAGGGACATATTCCAGAGTCTGTATGCCATCTCTCTAATTTGGTTCAATTAAGTCTGGGTAGTAATGAACTCTCTGGATTAATTCCAAATTGTTTCGGAAATCTTAGCACACTACAAGCCATTACCTTGAGTTATAATAAATTTTCATCCAAGATTCCTTCGAGCATCTGGGAGATGAGTGGTCTTCTCTATCTAATCATGTCGCAAAATTCTATAGAGGGAGAAGTTCCACAGGATATTGGACTGAAGGCCATTGTAGGACTAGAACTTTCTGGTAATCACTTTTCAGGCAAAATACCGAGCCAATTGGGGAACTTCCAAAACTTGAAGTTTCTTGACTTGTCAAACAATTCATTTTCAGGCTCAATTCCATTATCCTTTGCCAACTTGTTAAGTTTAGAATACTTGAATCTGTCTTTAAATGTATTGTCAGGTACTATACCCAAGTCTTTGGAAAAGCTTTTGTACCTTAAAAGCATCAATGTCTCATTTAATGTTTTAGTTGGTGAAATACCGAGTGGTGGTGTGTTTTCAAATTCCACTCGACAATCATTTCTTGGGAACAAAGGTCTATGCGGAATGCACATATTGGAGATTCCTGCTTGTGCTAATCCTGGAGGACAACAATCAAAGTCTAAGAAGCTTGTGCTGAAAATTGTTATTCCAGTGGTTACTTCATCCTTTTTGATATTCTTGTTTGTGTCAGCTTGGATAATGAAACAAAAGAAGAAAGGAAAATCCAAAGACGTGGAAAAGGTACCGGAGATCAGGACTTATCAATTGGTTTCTTATCACGAGATTCAACGAGCAACAAACAATTTTGATGGATCCAATTTAATCGGTGCAGGAGGTTCTGGTTCTGTGTACAAAGGTACATTATCTAGTGGAACTGTGGTGGCAATAAAGGTTTTGGATTTACAAAATGAGGAAGTATGCAAGAGGTTCGATACTGAATGCGAAGTATTGAGAAATGTTAGGCACAGAAATCTTATTCCAGTGATCACTACTTGTTCTAGTGAATACATACGAGCCTTTGTTCTGCAGTATATGCCCAATGGAAGTCTTGATAATTGGTTGTACAAAGAAGATCTCCACTTGAACCTTCTTCAAAGAGTCAATATAATGCTTGATGTGGCTGCGGCAATTGAATATCTACACCACGGACATGACACTCCAATAGTTCATTGCGACCTAAAGCCAGCCAACGTTCTTTTGGATGAAGAAATGGTGGCACATGTTGGTGACTTTGGCATCTCTAAAATATTAGTTGCAAGCAATTCCGTGGCACATACCAAGACATTAGGCACTCTTGGTTACATTGCACCAGGTACGTACACTAGTTTCATTCTTCTTCACTTATCACAAACATTTTCTCTTATCATAATTAAGCTCTTCCGAATTCAAGAACTATATAGAAATCAAGTCTTTGATTCTACATAACCATTACTATATTTAGACAGTAATCAAATTTTTTTCATTCTTCTAAAGAGTATGGCTTGGAAGGAATAGTGTCCATTAGCGGTGATGTTTACAGCTATGGCATCATGATGATGGAGGTATTGACGAAAAGAAGACCAACTGATGACGAGATAATCAATGAAAATCTTGGCTTGAGGCAGTGGATAAGACGAGCATTTCCCAAGACAATTATTGTTGCAGATGTCAATCTTTTTCATGAGAAAGAACATGTCAATTCAAAAAGTGAAATATGCATAGCCTCCATGATGGAATTAGCTTTAGATTGCACAAAGGAAATGCCAGAGTCGAGGATAACTATGAGAGATGTAGTCAAGAGGCTTAACAAAATCAAGAACACATTTTTGGGAACATAGAAATTAGCATCTCTTAAAGATGTGTTCTTTTCTAGTTGCAAGTTAACATGTTGTTTTTAAATCAGCTTTTTTTTTTCAGTTTAAATAATGGTTCAAATGGAACAACGTTGAGATGGAATGCGAAAATGAAAATCTAGTGCAAGTTAGAGGAGCTATCTATGTAATGTATTTGCCCTTGTATGAATGTACTTTGTGTCTTGTTGTTCACATGGATACTATCAAACAGCTCAAAATTTGAATTTATCATTCTAACTTGTAGTTAATTTTTAAATGCTATACAGCACAAAGCTGAGCTGTGTTGAGATGCAAATAAAGTACAAATAATTGAAAGGATCCAATAATCTTTCCTATTATTGTCTTCACAAGTTAACTACAGGGAGTTGGATATTATTGCCTTCAGGTTACCTGGCTGTGGTAAATCTTTTTATTCATATAAGTTGCCCACCTTTTTTCAAGCCTTCACAGATGAAGTGATTAAAAACACACTTTAAGTTTTGCTTTTTCTATTTGTACTATGTATAAATATTTATCAAAACACATCTTGAAGTTAACTAGATTAAGTGCTGGAATACAATCACCAGAAAACGTGACAAATTTGCCCATAGAACTTCATCTACATGGCAGCTGACTCATTAAGTTCAAAGCACGTTTTGACATATATTTGGTTATGGTTAGCTAGGAATGATTATTAGAGAACTCATAAAAAAATAATTCTTCAAGTGTGTTTTTTTGACCATTTTTTCTTTTTTTTCCTAATTTCCCAACTAATTTATTCAATTCTACGCAGGGAGTGCCATTTGACACCATTTTCAAACCAAAAAAGAAAGGGAGCACACCCTGTACGATCAAATACTAGTCGAGATGTTTTTTTAAAAATAGTTGATAATAGTTCAAGTAGAAAATCGCAACCCTTCCATAGTTAGGAAACTCAAAAAAAAAAATACTTTTAACCATTGTGATTAAAAAAAGCTGTCGAGTTTCATAAATGTTTGAGAAGGAATAATAAACCTGCTGCACAATATGGATGAAAATCTGGGGCCACTAGACATTGAAACCTTCAAAGAACGTTTACTTTGTGTGAACCCCATTTAATGCCCTTTTGTAAGGGTCAAAGGACATATTGCCTTCAAATAACTGCAACTCTGCAAGTCAACCAGGCACAAATTCACATTCAAAGGCGTTGCAAAATTGTGTATTCACACATGTATGCATGTTGTAGGAGACATCCACAGCACAGGCAAACAAAATTTAGTAGCCATTGCATGTTAGGGGCGGAAGAGAGAAAGGAGAAGGCATTGTTTATAAAAGCGAAAAGAGCAAAACAGCAAGCTACTAACTCCATAAGGCTTGAAGCGAAAAGCAAGAAGTGCGACTAAAATAACTAATTTATACAATGGTGCTACTTCTGTTGGAATCACTTTGCATGTCATTGCTCAAAGCACACACTTATCTGAAGCACATTGCATAAGCCAATGTTACAGAGTGGAAAGGAGAGAAGGATGGTGCAATGTGTCATCAATCTGTTCAATTGAGCAGCCCAACACTAACAGGAGTTGCTGTATCAAATTGGATTTCATTGCAATCAGCAATAACAGATCCAAATAAACAATGTTACAGCAAAGGACCAAAAAATTTGAAAGCCTCGTAAATCAAAATGTGAAATTTGGAAAAGGGGATCAAAAGAGTCTAGCGCCAGCTTTAATTACCAAGAAGAATGCTTTAGTATATCAGGCATTATTATGCTGCAGCAAACAGTTCCATAATTACTCAAGGGTAAACAAAAAAGAGCACTCTTCTGCCAGAATTTGGTACTCAAAAACTTACCAATATTTACAGCATTTGAAATTTGAATTTCAAACCCAAAATTCATCAAAGAATATTGACAAACTAGACAGCTAGCCAATGAGATGCTGCCGACCCAAACTAGACAGCTAGCCAATGAGATGCTACCTCATAAATACCTACCAAAAAAGGGATTATCTGAATAGATGGGAATGTTAAGTGGGCAAAGAGTAATATTCTTCTAAAAAAATCCAAGCTGAAGGTACCTCACTGCCTTCAATAAAGAATTTCACATACATCTCAGGAGAATATGTGAATGCAACACAAATGATGTGTCTCAAGAAAAATTTAGTCTCGACTTGTTACAAAGTTATTAGACACATATCAATGTAAACACAAGATGTAGTAGGCAATCAAAATGCAGAATTTAAATGGAGATCAAATCCGCAACGCCCCATTTCTTTGAGAGAAGGGAAATACAAAGTACTATTTGCTTCGTAAAAATAAGAATTCATTTCCACGAAATAAGAGAGCTTCATCCGAGCATCCAAATACAAGAGAAATACTAAGACAAACAGTATTCATTGCTGAAAACAACAAATGGCAAGAAACAGCGCCTTTAGGTTTAGGTATTACAAATCACAGGATATGGAATATAAATAGCCAATTTTGATCAATGAGTAAAATTACATCATCGGTTTTCAATCCTAAGCAAAGCGATTTCACTCACGCTGTTACTGTTCATTATCAGCTTTTGATGGTTCTTTGATCTCATCAGTTCCATCATCCTGACGAACAAAAGTCAACAAGAGATGGATTAGCCAACTATTACATAAGCTGCACAAAACAATCCAATTAAAAAGAGTTAACACAAGAATTTACCTGCATATCTGAGGTCCACAAAGTTAGGTTATCACGCAGAAGTTGCATAATTAAAGTGCTATCCTTGTAGGACTCCTCTCCCAGGGTGTCGAGCTCCGCAATTGCCTCATCAAAGGCCTTTTACAAAACCACACAAACCATAAACAACATATAATAAACCCAACCATCTATTTTTCTCTCCAAAAGTACCCTGGATGCTCATTTGGAAAACAAGAGATACAATAAATTTGTTACCTGTTTGGCGAGATTACAAGCACGATCAGGAGAATTCAAAATCTCATAGTAGAACACTGAGAAATTGAGAGCTAGCCCCAATCGAATTGGATGTGTAGGGGCTAATTCGGTATTAGCAATATCCTGGACAAAATAATACTACATCGTTCAGCACAGAACCTTTTTTTAAAACCTTTAACAACGAATTTTAGTTACTTTTCACAATAAAAATTGTGACTTGCAGAACTTGTTTATGCAATTTCAAATTTTGAAACACATAGAGCATTGCCATTCTTTTCAGAGCGGAAATCATATGAGATTTTTCTCCAACATTTCAAAAAAAATGAAAGAATGAAAGTCTAACCATATGAAAAAACACACCTGAGCGGACTTGTAGGCAGAAAGAGTATTCTCGGCAGCTTCTTTTCTTTCGGCTCCGGTTTTGAACTCAGCCAAGTAGCGGTAATAATCTCCCTTCATTTTCAAATAGAAAACCTTGGAGTCTCCGGTAGCAGCCGAGCCGATGAGTTTTGAATCAAGCAACTTGAGGATACCATTACAGATCGAAGTCAGCTCAGTCTCAATCTGAGATCTGTATTTTTTAATGGAAGCCACATGATCCTCGTTACCACGACTCTCCTCTTTCTGCTCGATCGATGAAATTATACGCCACGATGCTCTCCTAGCTCCGATCACGTTTTTGTATGCGACGGACAGAAGGTTCCGTTCCTCGACGGTGAGTTCGTCGCTGTCCAAGGCGGCGACGACCTTCTCCATGAATTCTACCATCTCCTCATAGCGTTCAGCTTGCTCAGCAAGCTTCGCCATGTATACGTTTTCTTCCCGTGGAGACGCCATTGATGGTTCTGAGTGTTAGAGAGAGAAAGAGAGGGTTTTAGAGAGAGAAAGTCAAATTTCGAATGAGCGGTTTTGGAAATTCTTCACCTTCCATTTTCCTTTTATCAGTCTGCAAATATGGGCCGGGCTGCTGGCTAGCTTGGGCCGTCTTTATAAAATGGGCTGTTTGTCTCATTTGGGCCTTCTAACTGGACCGATGAAACTAGAACTGGTAAGCTTTACATATAAGGTGACTTCACTATCACACTTTGAAGAAATAGCACCAAATAGCTGCTTTGAGTACTCTTATTTAAAATATATTTATTTGTTTAAAAAAAAATAATTTTGACAAATTTCAGTTGTTATTGGTGTTGCTGCTGCTTCTTCAGACCTTCGAATCGATCGATATTCGAAGGCCTGAAGTATGAAAAGTCAAAACTTCAATTCAAACTAATCGTTTTGAAGTTGGATTTTATCAAAGTCTAAACTCAGATCTCAAGCTTAACATCAAAAGTTTGAAACTTAAAGTTAGGCTTTATTAGAACAAATTTTAGATTGGAATATCTACATTTAATTTGTACGTCTGAAGTTAATTTTAAAATGATTAAAATAGTAAGAACTTTTTATATTTTGATTATTTCTTAAATAGGGTCCTAAAAATGGTTATTTTGTGCATTTCTCTCTAATTGATAGATTAGAAATTTTAACCACTATTATGGATCGTATAATAATGAACCTAAATCCTTTTTGCAAGTTTGTAGTTAAGTAATAGCATAAACTAATCACTTTATAATCTTATAATTAAATAATAATAATCATCACCAAACTTATAATTCTCAATAATCATCAGCTCAGAGGTGGAGCTAAGTGGAGGTTCGGGAATTCGAACGAACCCAATAGCTTTTCCATACACCCTATATTTGTCTTCTTTAGAACCCACAAACTCCTAATCTTGACTCCGCCTCTGATATTCAGCTTATTGGATGGTCCACTTCAAGTAAGTTTTGTAATGAGTTTATTATTTTATCGGGGAATAAAAGAACTCATTATAAATTTAAAATACTAGATCCATCTCAAAATTATTTAAAATGCTAGACCATTGAACTTTATGCCAAACATTTTCTATGAGTAGAAGCTGCTTTTTTATTCTGATCACTTCATGCACCAAATTTTATACTTAGAATATCTAGACATTGAAATTTTGATTTTGTCTGCTACATTCATCTTAGTGTATCATTATTCATCTTTTTGTCTTTGCCAAGTTCAGAGAATCTAGATTAAATTTTTGAAAATTGTACTATGTCAAACAGACACTCAAATTTAGCCTCAACTGCTAGTAAACACTCTAATTTTTAGTATACATATCTAGACACCTCAACACGTTTTCACTGTGTCAGACTGTCAGCTTACAAAAAATCATCTAGATACCTTCAAGATTTATGTGTCCACGAGACACTGTGGGGACAAATTGAAATGTTTAGTAGCTAGTTGAGACCAAGTTGAAGTGTCTAGATATGCACTCTCAAAGTTAAAGTACTTACTTACCAGCTGAGATTAAGTTTGAGCGTTAGGCCATTAAATAACTCGAACAATGAGATGCTATTCACTTTATTTACCTAAAGTTATGGTCCATAACAAACATATAACAAAGTAAGTGCATATATAGCCAAATACAATGTATTACAAAGTAGTTATTTTCATTTTTTCCTCTTTGTTTTGGGCAATGCACTTGTAGGTGCAACTTGTTTTAGGTTATTCCCAAATTATAAAGCATTGGAATGGGTGACATGTGTTCATCATATAGTTCCAAAATTTCAAATTTAAATGAAAGATCCAATGTCTTTGAAAGTCATTAGATAGTGATGTTTTGATGAACATATAGGGAGAGTGACAATGTCTAGGTGTTGGGCCAAATCAGTTCGAGATATTTTTAATATGGTGTGATATTATTTATTTTAAGGACGTGTTTGGGATGAAAAAAAATATTTTTTTTTTTAGAAAATAAGTGATTTTTTAATTTATTTTCTAGTGTTTGGTAAGTAAACAGAAAAATAATGGATAATCAAGCAAGATACTATGAAGATGTGATGAGATGGAGAGTAGGAGTTTGGCGAAGCGGGGGTTGGGAGTGTTAGATGGGCGAGGAGGAATTCGATGAACTTAAAATGCAATTTATTTAGCTTGTTTTTTTCTACTTTTACTAGAGAAGTTATTTTTCTCAGTTAATTTTTTAAGAAATTTATCTTTTTAGAGAAAATATTTTGAATAACTAAACATGAAAAAATTGAAAATTGTTTTCTAGACAATATTTTCCTCCATACCAAGCACAACCCAAGTCCACATGATTTTTTTTAAAAGACATTATATGATTTAGTATATTCGTACATCTTATACACAACTTTATTTTTTTTTCAGCTATCAATATGAAACTTTATTCACACGTCCAACAATCTTTCTCTAAAACTAAATTATGCATTACCTATCAACAAGCCCCTACAACAATTAACCCATCAACAAGCTCCTCCAACTAAGTTACACATGATTCATCAACACAATTCACATATCAAAAAAAAAAAGAAAAAAAAGACAAGCCTAGTGTACCAAAGCTCCTGCTATGTGCAGGGTTCAAGAAACGGTCCGACTAGAAGGGTCCACATAATCAAACATTTATGGTCAATAAAAACCATAGTCTATCTTTTTCTTACGAGCATGAATCACTAAGTACCTTTCGACATAATAAAGATAATAAATCGAGCCCTATATCATCACACTCTCATCTTTTCAACTTGCTTATTCCACCAAGTCATTAATATCAGTTATTGCGTTAAGCAAATCGAAAAATAGCTATCTAGTTTGACATAGTAAAATATTATCCACTTTTAATTAAGTCGATATGATTTTTTCTAAAAGACCTTTATCATTGGAGTACTCATATACACCTTATAGAAGACTTTGTTTACACATTTAATGTTATGTCCACAACAAGAAAATTGAGTCATCAATTAATTAAATTGTTTTCTTCTTCATTTTGAATTGGAACTGCCAACACACATAAACAATCATGCAATATGAACACTTTCTTTTGCTTATTATTTGTTTGATTGATTTTTTGATCTTTTTTCCTTTATGAATAAGCAACAACAATACTACAATTATTGCTCTCATCACTAGTTAAAATTTTGAACGAAAAGTCAAAAAACACATTTAAAGTATTTTATTTTTATTTTGTGTGTGTTTTATACGCAAACTATTAGATATACGTACGTTTTTCAACCTAAACAATCATCAAATATTTGTCAAAATGCATTTCAACTATAAGTTGTTCACCTTTTCTACTTACTTATGAAACAACTTTATATTGAATATGTTGTTATTGTTATAAACAAATCACTGTAAGATTTTACTTATTTTAGTATGATGGAGTTAGAACTTTATACGAGGGGATCCAAAAAGTAATAAAATATCGTAGTTAGAATTAGAACTTGTGATTTAAAATCTATTACATGGGCAAATACATACTTGTTTGTTTATTCTCTATTCTACCTCGCATCAAATAATACAATATAACTTATACTTGAATTAACTATACAATAACAATAGCATATTCAATACTTGAGATTTAAACTTGAAACCTCGACTTGAATATTGAACCCTCTAAACTACTAAATTAATCTCTACTTTTGTATTTAGAGAATTTAGAATATATATAGAGAGAGAGGGGAGTTGTTTGTATAAATTTTCGACTTAGTTAAAAATAACAGATAGTAACGAAAGTATAAAAATCAACTGATAGTAACAAAAATTATACTACGACTACTAATATAGACGAATAACGCACTCCTAGTTACTTCATAAGAGTAAAACTTATGCACGAATTAATTATACAGGATAAAAACAACAACAACCTACCCAGTGAAATCACACAAGTGCAGTCTGGAGAGGGTAAAATGTATACAGACCTTACCACTATTTCATAGAGATAGCAAAAATGTTTTCAGAAGATCCTAGGCTTAAAAAAAAAACATTTTTTTTTACAAAAGGACAAAGGTAGCATTTTCCTATGAATTTCTTTTTTTCCGTTTGTTTGCTGTTGTCTCTCCAATCGTTAACTTCACATTCGTAAAGCGAATTGAGAATTTCGAGGTTAATTTACGTGACGGCAACGTCGTTTTCAGCTTGATGGCCTTGTCGTTTCAATGTTGTGGTCCAATAATTTGCAAATTTTTCATATGACAAAATAATAATAATAAGTTAATTTCTTAATTGTTTTATGTTTAATATTTGAAGAAAAGTATTATTCTAAAAGTATTTATATTTAGTCTCGATAATTATTTTAAAAGGTAAAAATCTGGAATTAGAGGCGTCAAGCGGTGAATATTAGGATTAGAGGTGGAGAATGTAGATGTGACAGATTTAAAGCTAGAAATTTGACGAAAAATGTATTTATACCCTTCGCTTAAGGTGAATCCATCCACAATTATAAATAAGATGTATACAATTAATATGAAATGTCACCTGTGAAACTTGTTTTTTTTTTAAACACGCATGTTGTGCTGATACAAAAAACATCAATACCTCACATGATAAATCGAACATAGCTTATTTTAAAGTTAAATTGAGTTACATAATTTGATGGATGAATATTTTATATTAATTGTTAAAGTGAATAGGTAAAAGATTAAAAATTACTTTTGAGTGGATTAATAAAAATGAATGAAGAGAGTTATAATTAAGTAATCTAAAATGTCGATTTTAACAAATATTGAAATAATTAAATTTTTTCTGGATTTTGAAATAGTTTATTATTTAAGATATATTAATCTATCATTTTGATTTGTTATTGAATTGTGTTGATTTGTATACGCAGGCATAAAGACTATAAAAATTATTTTATTTTTATAATTCTTTCATATACGTTTTCTTTAATTGAATAAACGTTGAAATTCTCATTTTTTTTAAAAAGAAAATCAATTGATACACACAAAGAATTAGACTAATTTAACAATTTTTTGTTCAATTTTTCATTAAGTCAAAGATAGTTAATACACCTAATCATATCTCAATTTATTATTGAACTACAATAAATTAATATAGTTTATTGTAAAAAAAATTGAGTATGCAAATACTATACCAAAATTATTTCCTCCACGTGGACGTACATAAGTAGTATAAATATATATATGTGAAAAATTATTTAATTTGCACCAAAAACGATTGAACCTTTAAATTAAAAAATGTCAAAAATTCATGATAAGAATCTAAAGATCGAATTCAAAAATATACCTGTTAAAAAATTTTCTCATAATAATTTATCTATCTTCTTGAAATTTTAAATTCGTCTCGATTTTTCTCCTTCTCTACGATAATTAATATATATATATATATATGTTATCAAAAGTTAGTGGTCCTCTAAAGTTTCTTTTATATCCCCCATTCTTTTTGTTCCTTTTCTGAATAAAAGTTAAATTGTCTTTTGTTATTTCTAATATGGTCTGCATATCAAATTAATTTTCTGTCTAAATTTGAAGATTTATTACAAAAATATAACAAATTTAGTTGTATTTTTTTAATAGTTCTTTCTGTTAAGTAGTTTTCAATAATGACAAATGAGTTGATCACACTTTAACAAATATATGAAAAAGGAAATTGCACGTAGAGCCTACTTAGGTATCATCGATAAGAATCGCGACAGGATAAATAAAAAAAATTCATTTTAATAAAATTTGACTTCGAGGTTGAAAATGAAAATCATGTTATGAAATATTTTTCTCTTAATGAATCTTATCTAACATAAATTTAAATTAATTAATTTTTAATATGAATATTCAATACAGACCGACCATCCGATAGACTAATTCTCATAATTTGACAATTAAATTATTCTATCATGTTTGAGTTGTACAACTTGTTTTTGCCATCCGCTAATTTTCAAGCAATTGGATTGGTGGTGTCCCATTAGGGGGTCCCATTTACATGTCATTCGATGGAATTTTCTTGGTTGAAAAATTATATTGTAATATTATATCGTATTTCATGTTAGGCAAATATTTTCACGTTTAAAAATAATATAATTTTAAATTTTTTAATTACAAGTTTCATAATTTATTTTGATTTTTTAAACTTTATATTCAGTCAAACATCATCGTATAGAACAAATGAAAAGAAAAACTTCTAGTCATTGACAAAAATTATTCAAAATTTTCTGTTTATTTGTACATTCAAATTCCAAGCACGATATTTCATGTTAGGATCAAGCGCTTATCATTATGCTAAAAGTTATAGCTGATAGCAAAGACACAATTTTATTTCTTAACAAAGTCCGTTATACAAGCGCCATATTGATCAAGACTTCGGCCCGCGCTATCCCAGCCCTCTCATAGATCTTGCCATAGGCAGGATGATGACATTACCCAATATTTCAATATTTTAAAAAATACTTATTTAAAATTTTTGACTCCGCCACCACCGATTCCACCATTTTATGCCCCTTACAAATAAAGGAAGCATGTCATTGGGGGAAGACCAAAAAATCACAAAGAAAGTTTCTTTCTTTCCAATAAACAAGATTTAGACAGCTTCTTCAAAATTTATTTTCTAAAATTTTTATTTTTATGTGTTAATATATGATTATTATTTGAGGTATTAATTGAGCTGAAATATTTATAGAAAATGGAAAGATATGAAATTCAGAAAGATATTGGTTCTGGGAATTTTGGTGTTGCTAAGCTTGTGAAAGATAAATGGAGTGGTGAGCTTTTTGCTGTCAAGTATATTGAAAGAGGCAAAAAGGTTTGATTTTTATCTTTCTTTTTCATCCAATTGTTTCGATAGGTAGAGCTAGGATTTCAAGTTTATGAGTTCTGGATCGCAGAAATGCAGTTTATTGGATTCTTGATAAGTTATTTATACATGTTTAGTGGATTTTTAATGAATGTGTTGGCAAAAAGATTTGATCTTTATCTCTCTTTCATCCAATTCTTCTAAAGACCAGTTAGTATTTCGAGTTTATGAGTTTTGAATTCTAGAAACCATACTTTACTTGGATTTTTGATAAGTTATTTATACATGTTTAGTGGATTTTTAATGAATATGTAGGCAAAAAGGTTTGATCTTTATCTCTCTTTTGCATCCAATTCTTTGATACGAGAGCTAGGATTTCAAGTTTATGAGTTCTGGATCGTAGAAAATGCAGTTTATTGGAATCTTGATGAGTTATTTATACATGTTTAGTGGATTTTTAATCAATAGGTAGGCAAAAAGGTTTGATCTTTATCTCTCTTTCATCCAATTCTTCTAAAGATGGAGTTAGTATTTCGAGTTTATGAGTTTTGAATTCTAGAAACCATATTTTACTTGGATTCTTGATAAGTTATTCATACATATTAAATGGATTCTTAAACACAAATACGGTGTTTGAGTCTAGATGGCAAAGCTGTAGCTATTCCCCTGCAGTATTTGGATATATCATCCAATTCATCTAAAGACGGAGTTACAATTTCGAGTTTATGAGTTATGGATTCTAGAAAAACGAGTTTACTGGATTCTTTATGAATGGTTTATATATATTAAGTGGATTTTTAAACACAAATACGGTGTTTTCAACCTAGCTATTGGGTTCTACCGAACCTATAGGCAAAACTGTAGCTCCGCCCCTGAATAAGTACATATTTGGATATTGGCTGTTACAGAGTTCTTTTCGTTTTTTTTATCTTGTTCATTGAAAAGATTTCGTTTTTGTTACTATTTTAGTTCCTTTTTTTTCCTTTTAATTCATTTGGGTTTTTCTCTGCAGATTGATGAGCATGTTCAAAGGGAAATAATGAATCACAGATCTTTGAGGCACCCAAATATCATCAGATTTAAGGAGGTAACTGTTTGGTATTCGTGACGAAATAGAGGAAAAAAAACTCGTGATTGGTGTGGAAGGGAAGATCTGTTTTATCATATAAGTTCAAGAAAAAGTCGTCTCATTTCCTTTACTTCTTTCTAGTTTATTCACTTCAAGACTGGTTCTGAACGTCGTGTAACATCATGTTCAACCAACCTCCACTGTACTTTGGGTTATATAATCTGACTTTCTTGGTATGAGAAGTTGGTTATGTAGGCTTACAACCTTTTCTAGGTTGTTCCGATCAGGCTAAATAACCGATTAGTAGTATGTTTGAGATCGTCAAAAAATTGTGCTCGTCTGAAAGTTAAAGTTGGAGATTTCTCAAAAATGACCACTTTGAATCAGATTCCTTATGTGTTTCTGTCAACTGTTTCTTCCACACAAAGTGAAAGTTCGAATTCAATGTTTTTCATTCTCTTTATTGTTCCACTAAGAGGGAATTTGGAATCATGTACTGAAAAAAGTATTTAAATTGCCTTAATATTTGATATTTTGATCTTATTGTGTCCTTAGTACCAATCTTTTAGAAGCCTAAGATGCTTTATCGGATTATGTTTTGATTCGCGAGTTGGTTAATGTTACCTGTCGATTGGTTAAATTCCCGTTTCTAGACTTTGTACATGATTCCTTTTGTATTTCTCTGTTACTAAGAGAGCTTAAGACTCCAGCTACTTTGATGGAGCTGCATAGATCGGAATGCTTATGCAGGTTTTCGTGATTGTGCAGGTATTTCTCACACCAGCTCATCTAGCTATAGTGATGGAATATGCCTCCGGAGGAGAGCTTTTTGAACGAATATGCAATGCCGGAAGATTCAGTGAAGATGAGGTATTAATTTCAGTGTGATGAAAATGAAGTGATAAGCGTCTGCTATCAATTTCATTCCAATACGTAGCAGTTATTATCTCGAAACTTTATTAGATTCGTTGAACTTATCTGTCCAAATTGTTGTTATTTTCCATCAGGCAAGGTTTTTCTTTCAACAACTTATATCAGGAGTCAGTTACTGTCATTCAATGGTATGCAATAGGCCTATGTTAGTTCATTTCGAATTGGTTTTCTTCCTAAAACATTCATTTACTCTATCACGAGCTTTGATGTGATCATTTTCTTGAATTGCAGCAAATCTGCCACAGAGATCTTAAGCTTGAAAACACATTGTTAGACGGGAGCTCTACGCAATGTCTAAAAATATGCGATTTTGGTTATTCTAAGGCAATGCAACAGAACTATACGTTCACTCTTTGGATTGGTTTTCTTTCTTGATTCAGTTTCTGACTTGTGTTATTTCATTGTTTTAGTCAGCAGCATTGCATTCACAACCAAAATCTACAGTCGGAACTCCAGCCTATATCGCACCAGAAGTCTTATCAAGAAAAGAATATGATGGAAAGGTATGACAATTGACCTTTGACACACAACTTCAATTAATAAACTGATCTGTTGACTTAATCTTCAAGATGTTTATGTTATTATTTTGATGTGAAGATAGCAGATGTTTGGTCTTGTGGGGTCACATTATATGTAATGCTGGTTGGCGCGTATCCGTTTGAAGATCCTGATGATCCAAGAAACATCAAGAAGACAATAACTGTAAACTTCTGCTTCATTTCTTTTAAAAACCACAGTTGACATCTTGATTTGCTTTACTAACTTGTCTCAAAGCGGCCTGATCCATTGCCCATTGGTTACTTGTCCTAGCCGATATACACAGATTACACACGGTTATAAACATGTTATACATCTGCTGTCTAGTTAATTCTTCTTTTGTGTGTGTGACAGAGGATATTAAGCGTTCAGTATTCCATCCCTTACTATGTCCGAGTCTCCAAGGAGTGTAACCATCTTTTGTCTCGAATATTTGTAGCTGATCCAGAGAAGGTTGGACTATAGTTCTTACTCGTTTTCAATTTTTCACATCGATCCTTCATCTTAAGAAAACGAGCTAATCGTTGAATGTTATGCTTGTAGAGGATAACGATCGAAGAAATAAAGAAACATCCTTGGTTCTTAAAGAATTTGCCTAAAGAATTTATGAAAGAAGAGGAAGCTAGTTTAGTACAAATGAATGGTGGAGAAAAGCCATTACAAAGCATTGAAGAAGCATTGGCTATAATTCAAGAAGCAAGAAAACCAGGAGAGGGATCTAAAGCAAGTGATTATTTTGTCAATAGCAGCCTCAGTATGGATCTTGATGATTTTGATACTGATGCTGATTTAGATGATGAAATTGACACAAGTGGTGATTTTGTATGTGCATTATGAGAGTGGTGATTGATTGCGTGTGACGTACAAGTCAAGGAGATCGAATCATGGAAGCAGTCACTAATACTTGCATTATGATAGACTGTCTACATCAAACACCCCTTGTTTTGTGAATCGAATTGATGAGTGGTTACTTTTCTTGTCCAAATGGAATCTGTGTTAGTCTTTACTTGGCCCTTAGTGGTTGTACTTTTTGTGTTTTTTTAGTTTCATAAATCTTCAATTTGATAGGAAGTTAAAGGTCCTTTTTGAAGATACTATATTCAAATATATTGTACATCATGTATGACACCAAAGACTCCACATAGTTTTGTTTGCAATTGTAAATAAAAATTGTGCAACTAGTTTAAGTGTAAATTAAATATAAAATCTTAATCAAGTTGATGATATTACTAAATACTTAGATTAACTAATCCATAAAGAAGTCCTAGTATTGGACCATGATTAGTACAAGGAACATAAAATAAGTAGATTAATTTCTAACCATTGGTCATTGACATTTGATATTAATTACTCCTTCCGTCCCATTTTATGTGACACCCTTTCTTTTTTGGTCTGTCCCAAAAAGAATGTTACCTTACGCTAATTGGAAATAATTTACCTTTAAAATTTCCTTTTTACCTTTAATGAAATGATTCTCACGCACACAAATATCTACAAATGATTTTAGACAATAAGTTTTAAAAGTATTCCATTTTTTTTAAACACTATATCAAATTAAAAAGTGTCACATAAAATAGGACGGAGGGAATATTAATTTGTAGAAGTCACCATCATTTTCCTTGGAAGGATTTTGCAAGCTGGTGAGAAATGGACATTTGGCTATTTTCCATCTAGTGTCTTGTCATTCAGAATAATAATTGTTTTTTTTTGTCTCGATTTATGATCTGCTTTTCTATTTCTTTTTAAAAGAAATGATATGCTCATATATGTATAGATAATAGATAAGAATCTTAACGGCTCAGTTGGTTAACTATCTGAACTTTCTTCCTTATTAGTGAGGATTCAATTCTCGCATTATAATCCCCCTCCCTATTTTTCCTACCCTATTTTTTTTTGTAAAGTAAAATGATGATAATATGTGGATATTATTTATGTAAAAATTTTACGTTTTAAGTGGGGCCTCAATAATTCATGGCCATTATAAATTGATATCTTTTTGTGCCTAAAAGTTTATAAATTCTATGATAATAATTGTTTTACATTATTGATTCTTTATTCCTCATTAGAATCAAGAATTGAGATTGATAAGGAAATAATAATGGAGAAAATAAAGAAAATTATAATTGTTTTGATGACCTTTACCTACTTACTTTACCAACTTACTAGATGTGGACTTGAATAAATTACTTATATAATAAGTTGCTAACAGAACTATATTATTTATTATTTTAGGAAAAAATAATAATTATTTTTTATGTGAAGTTAACACAATTTTTTTTAAAAAAATATATATACAAGAATTTGTAGATGTTGTATGCACACCATTGGTCATTGATCTTATCCTTTGAAAGAAGAACAAATGGCACAAGAGATTATTGAAATATTTGCACACCATTGGCTTGTTGATCTAATATTTAAAAGAATTAAGTCACCTTCGAAACGATCTAAAATATAATAAAATAAATATACTAAAAAAAGAAAGGAATTCGATATTATTATATGCAGATCAAAATTACATTCAACTTAGATTCAAATGAACCCTCTTGCACCCTTACTATAGATCTAGTTTTAAAATATTTAAAAGAATCGAGTCACCTTCACTAAAGAGGTTCAAAATATAAGAAAATAAATAGGAAAAATAACGTAACTAAACAAACATATGATATGTATTGAAAAAATTACAATTTATAGTTAGGATTTTATTGCTATATTTAGGGTTTTGTTGTTATTATCTCTCTCCTCTCTTCCTCTTTCTGGCCTCTCTCCTCTCTCTCTACAATTTCTTGCCAGAGATACAATTACATAAGCATACTGACTGTATGTATACAATTATTTTGACAGATATACATAGTCAATTCGACAGATATACATATACAATTTGCCTCTCTTCACTCTCTGCCCTCTTTCGCTCGGGTCTCTCCTTCCTCTCTCGATCTCGCTCGCCTCTCTCATCCGTCTCTCAATCTCGCTTGTCAGATATACTAGTACATATATATATTAGTTACACATATACAATTATTTGACAGATATACACGTAGAATTTGACAAATATACATATACAATTCACCTCTCTCGTCCCTCTCTCGATCTCACTCGCCTCTCTCCTCCCCTCCAAGTCATATAGTCAAAGATTATGCCGTGTAATTATATAAAATATTGTTATTTGACCATATTAAGTTTCAAACCTAGGCTATTTATAAAAATTCCCCAAATAAATACACCAAAAGAGCCAAGAGAATTCAACATCTACTATACGTAGCTCAAAGTACTTCAAACTCGTATATATCCTATGATTTTCCGACAAAAGAGATTCAGATGAACCCCTCCGCCCCCAAGGTGGTCAAACCTAACATCACTGTCAGTTTTGAATTCCTCTCAGAACAAGGAACAATTTATTTATTTTTCATTTGAAGAACTTGTCTGGTAGAGTGAACAAATGCTAAGTATGAACAATGACCACAATCATATATATATTTACAAATTATAAAAATGATATAGGTTTATAGCCAAAACATGATCTAATA
This sequence comes from Solanum aculeatissimum, assembly GCA_038996855.1. NCBI lineage: Eukaryota > Viridiplantae > Streptophyta > Magnoliopsida > Solanales > Solanaceae > Solanum > Solanum aculeatissimum. The sequence goes on along the minus strand of JBCEWC010007751.1, from coordinate 1,501 downwards.
TAGTAAATCTATCTGTCATATATCTCTAGACACAAAAGAAGTCATTTTCTGTACATTCCAATTAGTTATTTTTGGACAGTAAAGAGGCTACATGTGATCTGAATATGTACACAATAATATATTTACAGTATCTCAAAGTTCATTTACTTCCAAACCTTAACAGCTCCATCTCTGCTACCTGATATTAGAAGTCTCTGATTTAATTTGACAGAAGCCAAAGAGAGAATACAATCACGGTGACATCCAGCCGCATCAACAGCAGCAGCTCCAAGGATTGCCTTTGTCGTTAGTCTGGTGGCCAAAGGTCGTCTCTTCGCCTCCTTTTGTGACAAGAAAATGCAAGATATTAGTAGTCCAACAATCATAAGACAGAAATTGTATGTCACTACTGTAAAAGGAAGAAGTGGTTCTTGCTACATAATTCACATACCTGCACTATTTGTACACCAAAGCTGGATTTTGTCTCATAAAAGTCATCATTAGCAACCCCCTTTATAGATGGTCCGCAGACACAATAACTTCGTTCTGGGCTGAAATATGCAAATAGAATTGCTGAGTTATATGGAAGAAGTGAGTGAATTTAACATAGAGCTAGAGAAACAGTCTAGAACCTGCAATGGTCCCACCGACGTATTTTTAAGTCAGTACCCCCTGTTAACAAATCACCACCAGGTAATGGAAGCAATGCACGAATGCCAGAAAGGCGAGGAGGCGGATCACTCAATTCATCAACTCGGTATTTTGAACCAGTATTTCTTCTTAGGTCTTGTTTAGGATTAGCCTTATTTGATGGCTTTGCTAAAGCCCAGGGTAAATCAGAATTCTCAGCCTCATTCTCATTGTTTGCTACCCTTAAAACCTGTCAAAAGATATTCAAAATTGGAAAAGTTGGAAAAAATCAAAAGAGTAGAGACATATCTTGTAACTCATGGCATGTCAGAAGAAAGCATCCATATTTTATACAAGACCATAAATGTAAATGAATCTCAAATTCAATAGTTACATCCAAGACACACAATTCTAGCATGAATTTTCCAATATCTTAAACATCTATCAGCTACCACCAATAAATTACAACGTACTGACAAAGGACCTCATATCCAAACACTTTCCAGTATAAAAGGAAAGAAAGCTGGAAGGCACACACAGAGAGGGATATCAGACACTGCACTCTTTCCTTACAAGGATCTCAAATCCCCAGGCAGGGTAGCCAGTATATCTATACTGGACACATCACAAAACCAGATGAAGGAAAATATCAAGTTATATAGACTGAAAAACTGATCACATAAAGACAAAAGTTACCCACTAGTATTTGAAACTGAAAGCACATAAGTCAAGCCTTCTTTTCTAAAGAAAAATTCCACCTTACCTGATGGCAGCTCCCATTCTCTGAATTCCAGAGAGAGACTTCATTACAACCCGCTGCAACATAAACAAGGGGCCTTGCTGCTACAGACAATGAGGTGCTAGAAGGAGGAAGAAAAAGAGACATTCTCTC